>JAVJIF010017136.1:0-67793 GCA_038442645.1 Agave tequilana | reverse complement strand
ACGCAAGGTTAATCTTACCCGCGTCTCAGCCGCTCAAGGGCGCGAGGGTCCAAACCCGCGTCTCAGCACCAAGGCGCGAGGGTCCAAACCCGCGTCTCAGCATCAAGGCGCGAGGGCCGAAACCCGCGTCTCAACAGCTCCAAGGCGCGTGGGTTGACACCCGCGTCTCAGTTGTAACCGTCCCAGTTTTAGGGCCAATCACGGCCCACGTAACGGGGAAGGTTAGCCCCCCATTATGGAGTGTTTTTAGGAGGCACGTACGCCCCTAAAAACCCCTATAAATAGCCCCGTCGCTATGAGGAGGGGGGATTTTCAGTCGGAGGATTTTTGGGAGAAAAGAACTCTGAGAGAAAAGAGAGAAACCCTTCAAAGAACTTGCTGTGCTCAAGTTGCTCTTTGCCTACCTTCTCTTTGAGAGTTTTGGTAGACAGAGCTGTGTTACTCCGTCAACCACCCGAAGAGAAAAGCCCCGGAAGATCTCGACGTTCACCCGGTCAATGGAGAACAAGATTCACTCTCCATCGCCACACGAAGAACCCAGCCTTAAACAAAGGGAGGATTCAAGACTCAACATCCTCCCTCCCTGTAATCGGAAGACCGATCTGTTGTAATTTTCTATCCAATCAAAAGAATTTTACAATTTGATCCCCTCTTTTCCGACGCATACAAGAGATGGCGACTCCGCTGGGGACTACATTTGTCACTGACGAACAAATCATGGCGCAAGGTGACGTCCTCCATAAGGGGAAGATGGTCGAATCGCTCGTCGTCGAGTTCGACCAGGCAAAGTATGAAGAGTTTCTCTCTTCTGGCTCCAAGAGCCTAAAGACCCGCGTCTGTCGCAGGGTCTCTACGGGGACTTGCCCCGAAATCCGCTCTGAGACTCTCTCGGCGCTGCTGCTGTGAAGGGTGTCGCAGCCAACTGTGCCAAGCAGGATACACGCGCCAACGTCTCTCAGGAGGCCCGCGTGGTCTCAGGCACAACTGCCGTTGCGACCAACCGCGCCATGCGGAACACACGCATCAGCGTCTCTCAAGAGACCCGCGTGGTCAAAATCCCTGGTGTCCAGCCAGCCCACCCTCTCCCTCAGCACCAAGTCGTCGTTGGCTTTTCTCCACCACCACGACGAAACCGAAACGCTGAGCGTCGACAGAGGAGGCGTGCGCGTCAACTGCAAGTTGGAACTTTTGATTGTCCACTGAGGCAGGACGCAAAGTTCAATCCGGCGCCTTAGTCGCGCCGTATCCAGCACGCAAAGTCCGCGTTTGGCGGCCCAAACGCGAGACTCCCCAAATTAGGCCCTCTGAAGCCCAACTCACTAAACGCCGAGGCGAAGCCTGCGCGCCTCGTCAAGTGCAGCAGGCACGCGCCCTTAGGCGTGGGGCCCAGCGGCCCACTCACTCTCAAGCGTCTTTGCCCCGACGCACCAAGCAGCAACGCGACAGTCGCGTCTCATCTCAACAGAGACGCCAGACACGCGTCGTACAGCTGCGGCGCGAGAACCACGCCTCTGAATTCCGCGTCCAGGCTGTACAACACAAAGATGCCTCGTGCCCTCAAAGTTGCGAGACTAATCTCTTCGATCCTCTTCCATGGATCTAAGAGATTACTTGACGAAGAAAAGAAGTGCTAGTCAAACCACTTCATCATGTTGCTGCCAACGGCTCATCTCCATGCTCTCTGAGTGCCGTTGCGGTTCAGGTGAACCAGAAGTCTTTAGTTAGACAGCTGACCCTGATTCCCCCATCAGCCAAAAGAAGACGCTCTCATAGGCGGAGGATGTTCTCTGACGCTGAGTATCCAGAGCTCACTGCTAACATGGCGAGCAGGAGCAGGGGAAAACATCCTGTAGTCAGCTCCGACGAGTCTGACTCTGAACCGGAAGGAGTGTACCGACACACTCGCACCCGGACTGGGGCCATCCCCCCGATTAACTACAATGCCCTAGCCCGGGGCATTGAGATTAATGACTCGCACGCTGCCATTGCAGAGTCGCAGGCCTCAAACTCTTCTACAGAGAAAGAGGCTTTCACCTACATGATGGGCACTCCTGAGGAGACAGCCCGGCGCCTGGATCAGTAAGCCCAGGTCCAGAGGGAACAACTCGATATGATTCTTGCTTAGCGGGAATCTATCGACTCTCTCAAACAGATGCTCGCACAATTGCTTGAAGAAAGGAGGAAATCTCCCCCTAGAAAGTCTAAGGGCAAACGAAAAGAGGGAGAAAACTCATCTTCCGAACACTCCGAGAAGAAAGGGCAACCCTCCTCTGGTTCATCTAAGTCCTCGTCGCAGGAAAAGAACGATCAAGACCAGGGAAAGGTTCATTCTAAAAGAATGAATCAGTTGGAGCAGCGCCTTGAAGCCCTTACCAATCGGAAAGGTCTCCAAGAAGCAGGGGTGGTCCGCCCATATCCAGCCGAGTGGGACCTGGTTTCATATCCGCCCAAGTTCAAGGCTCCAACCCTCCAAGCATTTGATGGGAAGGGTTCACCGAACCAACACATCTACTATTTCAAGTCCCAAACTGGGAATGTGGTAGATAACGACGCCATCCTGGCGTGTTTATTCATCGGCACCCTAAAAGGGCTGGCCTTTGAATGGTTCATGAAGCCTCCAGAAGGCTCCATCAAGAATTGGGGCGACTTGGAGAAGCTTTTCTTAACTCGCTTCTTTGAAGATGACTCGGAGGTCAACATGCCTACCCTTTTAGCCACCAAGCAGCGAAAGGGAGAGTCCGTTAAGTCTTTCGTAGAAAGATTTCGGAACGTGGCACTCCGATGCCAAGTGGTATGACCCAGGCCACCCTGGTAGAAACATGCCGCCATAACCTCCAAACCTCACTCCTTGCTCAAATAGGAGTTGCTGAAAGTCGCACCTGGAAGCAACTGATCCAGCAGGGTGAACAGGCTGAGGAGATTGTCGCCCGCGTCAGAGCGGAAGAAGGTAAGCCCAGGCCTGAGAGGTCGACAAGGCGCGCGCGCCAGACACATCCGTCCAAACAAGAAGGAAGGATAACTTGGCAGCAGAGACCAAGTCCCCTGTCAAACCTCAACCGGTCAAGGAAAGTGGCTCTTCAAGCCAACCACGGGCCAACAAGCAGTATTCCTTCAAGGATGAACATGTCGACTTGCTCTTCAAATTACTCAACAAGAGCAATTGGCTGAAGCTTCCTGAAGCTAGGCGCCCCGAGGAAGTCGGTAAGACCGACAATCCCAGCTACTGCATGTACCACAGGATGTTGGGACACCCTACCAAGAGCTGTTATGTCTTCAAGGACATCCTTCAGGCCCTGATTGACGCGGAGGTATTGAAACTCCGACCAGAGCAGAAGAAGGTGACGGCTAATATGACGTCAGTCCTCCAGTTTGGAAGGCAACCTCCAACACCCTCTGGAGTAATCCCTATCCCAAGAGGAGAGCTGAGAATGGTCAACACAGACCCGCACCAGCAGCAAGAAAAGGGCTTGGTACCTGTTCCCACACCTCGGGGAGAAGTCATGTGGGTCCATCCCGACCTTATTGATGGCCGGCAATGGACTACTATAACCAACATGAAGTCCAAAGGCAAAGCAAAGGCCTCATCCTGCAACGTGGTGTGTGCCTCTTCTCGAGAAGCGGAAACTGATATTCCCTCACTAACCGACTCAGAAGAGGAGACAATTGTTCTGGCCGCAGGACCTAGTCAGCTGGTGGCAGAAACCCGCTCGGGGCAGCCGTATTTGAAAAAGTATGGCGACGTGGCGGTAACTCCTCCAAGACCCACCGCAGAGCCAGCCAAGCCCTCCACGAAGCAACCCGGGGAGAAACAAAAAGAACTTCGGTTTTCTCGAGTTCTTTCGAAGGACGTCGTGGAAGGATCCACAGCACCTTACCGCTTTGATGTCCTGGCTCAGTTAGCCAATATCCCGGCGCGGATTACGCTTTATGAGCTTCTTAGACTATCAAAGTCGACCAGAGAAGCTCTACAAGAAGCTCTGGCTAATGCTGAGGTCTTCATGACCCAGCTACCGAAGGAGGAAGATGTAGAGGATTGCCTCCACGCCTCCCAAAATATTCCCTGCATTACCTTCACGGCAGAAGACATGCAAGTCAAAGGGAAGCATGATCGACCCCTTTACTTCGCAGGGTATATTGGATCATCTGAGGTGAATCGCATCCAGGTAGATCCCGGGTCTGCCTTAAGCATCATGCCTCGCAGGGTCTTGCAACATCTCGGGATTCTTACTCACCGTTTGAGCCCTCCCCAAACGACCATTTACGGGTTCAATGCCAATAGTACCCGTCCAATGGGGAAGGTCAAGCTCAAATGTCAGATTGGAGATCTAAGGTCAGAAGTGACATGCTACATCATAGATGCTGATACCTCCTACAATCTACTGCTGGGAAGACCCTGGATTCATCGCAATTCTATCGTTCCCTCTACTCTCCACCAAGTGATGAAATACATTGACGGGAGTGGAAAGGTACAAACGTTGATTGCCGAGAGGCATCCGTTCAAGGGAGTGGAGAATTATTTCACAGATTCCCTCCTATATCAGGAATCTGTGGAAACAGATGAAGTCCCGCAACCAGAGGAACCAGACTCTGGCAATGAAGCCGACACCGAGCTGGAGGAAGATGAGTGTGTGTGGGAGCTAGATCCACCTGTAACGGGCATTAATAAGCCCGATGCTGATAATACCTCCGCCGATGATGTAGGCGGTTGGTACCTTAATGAAGAATTAGATTTAGCGTATTTTTCTGTGTTTGCTTCTGATTCAGTGCCGTCAGACACTAGTACCGACGTGGATGACGATCTCTGGTCGGCGATGGATGCTTTGACATCATTGCATGTACCGGTGAAATCGTCCTTCGGAACATGTCAAAATGTCGGCGATGCGCAAGAATCAATATTCATGGTTCCAGCGAGAAGGAAAGGCCAAAGACCAATTCTTTTCGGACGAATTGAATCCGAACTAATGAATCATGAAGAATCAGAAAGCGAGCAAGAACCCCCTCAGTTCGGTCATTATAAGCCAAAGGCACTCAAAATGATGAAAAACATGGGGTATGACCTAACCAGCAGACCCGGGTTGAACTTCGGCAAAGGAAGGAGAACGCTACTTCGATCCTTTGTGCCAAAAGGAAAAGCACCCGATTATTATCATCGGACGCGCAGGGGGTTAGGCTATGTATCAACTCCGGCTCCATCAGCCTCTGATTCTCGAGAATCGTCAAGCCACGATTACTCTTCCGGCACGTCATCATGAGAGTCAGATGTCAGTGTTGGCAACATCTTCAGGGAACTTTCAGTGAACATGGCCTCAACAAGCCACCTGGAAGACGGAGATGAAGAAATGATCCAGTCCGATACGCATCCTTGGATCAAACATTTAAATACTCTCTGGGATACCCGCTTTGAACAACGAGAGCCACCCACAGAAGACAAGATTATTCAGATCAATCTGGGGGATGAAGCTAATCCTAAGCCCATCTTCATAAGTGACGGCCTGTCACCTTCGGAGAAAGAGGATCTAATATCTCTTGTTCAAGAGTATATAGATGTCTTCGATTGGAATTACGAAGACATGCCTGGACTTGATCCTCAAGTGGCTATGCACCGCCTCAACATCAATTCAGACGTAAAGCCTGTCAAACAACAACAGAGACGATTCCGCCCAGAGATAATGGAGGCGATTCAATCAGAAGTCAGAAAGCTCATAGATTCTGGCTTCATCAGGGAAGAACAACATCCCGACTGGTAGCAAACATCGTCCCCGTTGCCAAGAAAAACGAAAAGATCCGGATCTGCATCGACTTCCGTGATCTAAACGAGGCTTGTCCCAAAGACGAATTCCTACTGCCAATCACAGATGTTATGATTGACAATACTTGTGGATTCGAACGAATGTCCTTCATGGACGGGTTCTCAGGATACAATCAAATCAAAATGTATCCTGACGACGAAAAGCACAACTCCTTCAGGACACCATTGGGGGTATACTGCTACACCGTCATGCCCTTCGGACTGAAGAATGCGCGGTCAACATATCAAAGGGCCATGAACGCCATTTTCCACGAGCACATGCGCAAAACAGTGGAATGTTATGTTGATGACATTGCAGTAAAAAGCCGCGCTAAAGGTGATCACATAGCTGACCTAAAAGTTATCTTCGACATCATGCGAGCTCATCAATTGAAGATGAATCCTACCAAATCCTTCCTGGGGGTGGCCAGCGGCAAGTTCCTAGGGTTTGTTGTAACTTCCATCGGAATCCATTTAGACCAGGAAAAGGTTCGCGCTATCCAGGAGATGCAACCTCCGAAAAATCTCAAGGAACTCAGGGGATTGCAAGGACGATTGGCGTACATCCGCAGGTTCATCTCAAACCTCTCCAGAAAATGCCAACCCTTTGCTAAGCTAATGAAGAAGGGTGTTTCGTTCATTGGGATGACGCTTGCCAACAAGCATTCGAGGAAATCAAGCAATACCTCACACAACCACCAGTCCTTGCAGCAACGATATCCGAAAAATCTTTCCTGGTATACGTTCGAGCAATGGATCATTCTTTGGGAGCTCTACTAGCTCAGAATGACGATCAAAGACGAGAGCAAGCGAGACTATCTGAGTAGAACAATGATCGGAGCCGAACATCGGTATAATCCGATCGAGAATGAATATTTGGCGTTAGTGTTCGCCATTCAGAAAATGCGACACTATCTGGTAGGCCAAACTATAAATGTCATATCAGAAGTCAACCCCTGAGGTTACTTATGACTAAGCCTTCATCATTGAACGGCCGGCTGGCAAAATGGGCCATATTGCTATCCCAGTATGAGATGCACTTTTTGCCGCAAAAGGCTATTAAGGGACAAGCGGTGGCGGATTTCCTAGCTGAGCACCCAGATCCGAGGGCAGCCAAAGTCTACGAGGATCTCCCAGATGAAATCGCCGAAGTCTGCCTCACTCAGACGTCGTTCGAAAGTCAAGTGTGGCAACTCTTCTTTGACGGTGCATCCAGAACAAGCCCAAAAGGACACGTCGTAGCGGGGGTAGGAGTAGTACTCATCTCGCCACAGAACTATGTGATCCCCCGAGCCGTCTCGCTAACTGAGCCTTGCTCTAACAATGTGGCGGAGTACAATGCTCTTTTGATTGGGATGCAATTCGCCGATGAGATTGGCGTTAAAAATCTCGAGGCATACGGCGACTCTAAACTCATCGTCAGCCAAGTTCGCGGGGAGTACGAAGTCAGACATGAGGACCTAGTACCCTACTACAACGCAACTATCCACATGGCCGAGAGGTTCACAAACTTCTACATCGACCATGTACCGCGCAGGCAAAATGCGCATGCAGATGCACTCGCATCCCTCGCTGCCTCCTTGGCTCTTCCAGCTGGAGCAATGGAGAAGATATTCGTTTACAGCCACGATCTGTATTGTCCGAGAATTGCTCTTGAGGATTATCAGGAGTCAAAGGGAGATTCTCAAAGCAAAGAAGCGCTGGAATTGTCAACCGGTCCAGAGCCTAGAGACTGGCGATTCCCCTACATTGATTATGTCCTGTATGGCATCCTGCCTGAGGACACCAAGGAAGCGGCTGCCATTCGAAGGAAAGCCCCTAAATTCTACTATAATGCGATTACACGAACACTGTATCGTCGATCGCATGACGGGATATTGCTTCGCTGCCTTTCACAAAAGGAGGCATAGGAGGTATTGAAAGAAGCCTATGACGGCATGTGTGGAGCCCATCACCTGGTCCAAAACTTGCATACCAACTCCAAAGGTTGGGATATTATTGGCCCAAGATGATTGTCGACGCCATCACCTATGCCAAAAGATGTCACGCCTGCCAAGTACATGGCGATTTCATCCATCAAGCACCAGGCTACCTTCACTCCACGGCTTCTACTTGGCCATTTGAAATGTGGGGGATGGATGTTGTTGGCCCTATCAGCCCACCGTCATCAAAAGGACATCGGTTTATTTTGGCAATAACTGATTACTTCTCCAAATGGGCTGAGGCCGTTCCTTTGAAGGAGGTGAAGTCATCTGATGTGATCAAGTTCGTGAAACATCACGTCGTTTATCGTTTTGGGATACCTCAGTGAATTGTCCACGACAACGGACCCCAGTTCATCAGCCAGGCTTTCCAGAGATTCTGCGCCAAGTTCAGAATCCAGAGTGTGTCCTCAACGGCATACTACCCCGCCGCTAATGGCGAGACAAAACCATTGGCAAGCTTCTCAAGAAATTCGTCTCGAAAAGTCAACGTGATTGGGACGACAAGCTGGGTGAATGCTTATGGGCTTACCGCACAACTGTGCGAACCCCAACTAAAGCTACGCCATTTTCTTTGGTATATGGGTGTGAAGCCGTGCTTCCACTAGAAATCCAAATTCCATCTCTACACGTTGCCCTGACAGCAGAAATGACAACAGAGGGGAAGCACCGACAGTGACTCCAAGAATTGGAAGCCTTAGATGACAAACGTCTGCGGGCCCAGCAACAAATCGAGCTTTACCAAGCTCGAATTACCAGAGCCTTCAACAAGAAAGTTAAAGTGCGAACTGTCAGAAGACCCATGGTGATGACGCACAAGACAAAAGGAAAATTTCAGCCCAAATGGGAAGGACCATTCGTAGTAGAGTCAGTCTACTCAAATGGATCGTATCGCCTCATAACTTCAAATGGCGATACACTCATGATGCCAATCAATGGCAGATTCTTGAAGAAGTACTATCCTTAATAGTACTCCTCCTCCGATCAAGTTCAAAATTACACCTCTGATCAGAACAAGAAGAGCTTCTTTATTAATATCCGACGCTTCCGATGGCTAAGGATAGAGGAAAATGTTGGCCTTTAAGCCCAACATAAGTCTTCGACAACTCATCATGCTAGGGGGAAAAGCATGGCTAGCCCAACTCAAACGGTAGTTGGTAAAGGAACCTCAAACCCGTTGACAGCTGAGGATTTGCTAAAAATCCTAAGGGACATGTGTTCCCCTTTGATCCGACGCCTCCAACGGCTAAGGATAGAGGAAAATGTTGGCTTCTAAGTCCAACATAAATCTTCGACAACTCATCATGCTGAGGGGAAAAGCATGGCTAGCCCAGCTCAAACGGTAGTTAGTAAAGGCACCTCAAATCCGTTGATAGCTGAGGGTTTGCTAAAAATCCTGAGTGGACTCGACTCCACTCTCCCTTCCAAAATCCCTTACCAATTCTCATCCACAGAATGGTAGGTCTACAAAATACAGTCGTTGCAAAGTTAACACTATACCTCTGGCACTTCAAATTTCATTTGCCAATTCTCATCAATAGGATGGCAAGTCTTCAAAATTGCTCATATCGCAAATCCAAATTTGTCAAGTTAACACTATACCTCTGACATTTTTGAACTCCACTTGTCAATTCTCATCAATAGAATGACAGGTCCTCAAATTGCTCATATCGCAAATCAATTTCTGTCAAGTTAATACCACACTTCTGACAAATTACTGTTAAGTTAACACTATAATTCTAAACAGTACATCGAGTTTCTATCAAGTTAACATCACACCTCTGACAGTTACCTTTCTTCAGACTTCCATATCGAAGCTGAAATGAACGATGCTAAGTTTAACACCACACCTCTAGCATCCAGGTCATCGCCAAGTTCAACAATACACTTATGGCCATGACTTTTCCCTCGGACTTCCTTGTCAAAGTCGAGATGACTAATGCCAAGTTCAAAATTACACCTCTAGCATTACCCTCATTGTCAAGTTAAACACTACACCTATGACAATGACACTTTCAATTTTCCCAAATGAAAGCTGAAATGCTTCTGAGTCAAGTTAATATCACACCTCTGACTCACATTCTTGTCAAGTTAACATCACACTTCTGACAAGACAACTTTTAACCCGTTGAGTTAACATCACACCTCCAACGGTAAAGACTTTCCTAGATCCCCCGCGAATCTAGTCTCACTCGTTATTCTCATCAACAGAATAACAAGTCCACTTAAAAATATTGTTAGGTTAACATTACACCATTAACAGTGTTTTCATTAACCCCCCAGCTGATCTTAATCAAGTTAATCCTATACCTCTGATAAAAGTTCATCTTCACTGGGGGTACCAATTCAACCTGTCACTTTCTTTTCATAAAGTGGCAGGCCCACCAAAATTATCTTATCTCTGACAAGTTAATATCACACCTCTGACAGCATTGTGGGTTCTTGAGATAGGATCTTTTCTCCACAAAATTTGACTTGTTAAAATTTTCATCATGATTCTGACAAGCCAAAGATTCTTTGCTTCTATGCGTCTGACTAAAAAGAGACAAAAGAGATCAAGACAATAGAAGAGACAAAAAGAAAAGTGTTACTTTTATTTATATATCCAGGCATATGAAAGTGATACAAAACGCTCTCTTATTCAATAAGATTGAGTGTTACTGATAAAGGAGTACAAAGAAGTCTCTCTCTCAGAGGTTGCACTCACTCCTTAAAGCTGCGTTTGACTCCAAGTAAAAGATGTTTGGAAGGGCGCCAAAGTAGGATCAGACATTGTGGCAATGATCAGAAGCTGGTTGCACCACGATGCATGACGTAAACATCGAAAGAGCCCTCGTTGATGGAGAGCAATGGTGTTCTTGAGGTCTGATGGCAGCAGAATCCTCCGATTCCACCTGACCATCCGAAGTGGCGAATACGACCCCCTCGTTGATGAACATCTCTTCCGCCAGAAGATCGTCCAATGAGCATGAAGTTTCCTCGATGTCACTTCTGGGGTAAAGAGGAGGTTTTGAGACCTCACAGGGGATGCTAACCACCACTATATCCACCGCTACCCCCGCCGCCATACTCACTCTGACCATGCCATGCCAGCAAGCATGACTGGTGCGTCAAATTCAAAGAGATCTTGGCAAGGGTTAAGTCCCCGTCAGGGACCATGATTTCTTCCCTTGTGGACGACGGGGACCATGATTTCTTCTCTTGTGGACGAACATCGAACAAGTTCGCCGGCCGATATATTCTCCCACGGGCCCAGCGGACATGAAAAAGGATGATCAAGCTTACCTGCAAGAAGCAACGAAATTAGAAGATCTGAAGCTTAGTATACTTCAACAGAAAAACTAAGTGACAGACGCAGCTATTGCCGAAGGAGTTCAGACGCGAAAATGACCCGCGCAGCGAACATCTGCGGCGACAGAAACATATGCAGTCAAAATTCTAATATACACAGAATTTAGACGCAGTCTCATTTGCATCCGCGCTTAAAGGACGAGACGCATAGAGAATCAGACGCGAGAATTGCCATCTCCCTATGGATGAACAGGGGTTGCAAGACTCAGGCCTCAGACCTCCAGTCTGAATTGAAATTCTCCTAAGTTGACAGCCTCAAGACGCGAGCTCCATATGCAGAGCCTGCGGCCAGGTGTCTAAATCTGCTATACTGGCGTCCAGAGAAGTTTAAGTCAATGGCGCAAATTCTAGAAAAAGAATGCACCAACAAAGACTTCATCCAGATGATGAATCTCTTTAAGAGATATCAGAATTCAAACTTAGCTGGGTTAAAAATGTCATGGCAAGTCGGGACAGCGTACCCGTAGAGGCCTCCACTAAGAATTGAACTCTCTGCATCGAAGCGCGGACATAAAAGGTGCTTAAGGAGACGGCTTCTGTTATTGAAATCATTTGACAGTAGTAATCTTCTAAAGAGACCAAACAGAAGCATGAAAGCTCTGGGTCATCTTCATCTATGGAGGCAAGCCCCTGGTAAAGTCCTTGAAGGGAGAAGAAGGAGCCCCTCAGCGCACTCGCTGTTAAAAGAAAACAGTCCAAGTATGGGACTGCTAAAGGGAGAGGGTGAGCCCTATTTATAGGCAGCCCATAATAACAATAATTAATGGTTCATTAATCAGAACCGTCGGCCTTAATGACCGCACGACTGTCAAAGCCCAATGGAAGGCTGACGCGTGGAGCGTCGCTTCGGGAAGCGTCGAAGACGCTGGTCTCCAACCGCCAGCGCCGGTTTGGCATTAAAAGGCATTAACGCCTAAGCCCAATGAAGAACCGATGCGTGGACAACCGCTTCGGGAAACAACGGATGATGCGGGTTCCCAATCGTCAACGAAGACTTGACGTTTGAAAATCTCGCGGGATCTTTATGTCAGGCTGCACTTAACGCCTGGGAAGTTGCACCAAACGCAGATGTGAGAGTGGCGTCCTCCTTCATTCCAAGTTAGAAGACCCTTCGCGTCTCTTGGATGACTCAGAGTTGCTCCGCGTCTCTCGGACGACTCAAGGTTGTGTCCATCAACAAAAGGGACTCATTCTGGGGGTCTCAGTGAGAAAGCACATAAAGTTACGTCCCGAAGCTTACATCTTCAGCAGAGAAGGCCTATCACCTTCACAAGTGTCTTGGGGCTGCGTCTACATGGATGATGATGGGTCTTGCACTGAGTCTCAGCGTCGCGTCCCTGACTGCGTCAATTCTAAGGGGCGTAAGACCACATTCTTAATGTATCCTGAACTCTGCGTCCGGATGAAGTTAAGGATCGCGACCAGTAAGTCACGCTCAAAGCTGCGTCCTTCGCGTCCACTTGAACCGCGTTTTCACTAGCAGGTCAGAATCGCGTGCCTCAGAGCCGCGTCTCTTTTTATGAATCGACGCCGTGTTTCGTCAAAAGAACTTAGTTTTATCTAAGTTCAGCGTTCACAGCCAGCCAGAAGAGCACAGCCGAAATCTGTGATTGAGAGGTTGAATTCATCTACAGCAGAGCAATGAAGATGGAACAGAAAATTTCAAAGACTTTTATTATTCAAAAATGATAAAAGTAGATACGAACACTCTTGGTAAATAGAGTGTCCTTTTCTTTACAAAGGAAAAGAAGAAGAAGGCTAAAAATCCTGGTTCGCCAAAGAACGGATTTGTTCTCTAAGGCGATGTATCTCATGTTGACGCGCCTTCTCAGCTTCCATGAGAGCTTGGACCCGCAACTCCTCTTCAGATAAGAATTTCTTCGTAGCCAGCCGCGCTCGTAGAGATTCCAATCTGGAGGAATGAGTGGAGAGATTTTCGTCAGCTTGCGTCCTGGCAGCCTCCAGCTCTTCCAGCTTCTTCTTAGCAGTGGCAAACTTCTGCTCATTGATTGCAATCAAGGCTTCTGCCTTGGCTATGGAAGCCCGAGCACTGATAATCACCTGCTCTGCGCTCTGCATGACGAGCTCAGATTCCTTTGAATCGCCAATCAGCTTCTGACGGTCAGCTTGGAAATATTCGAAATGGCGGGTCTCTTCAGCTATTTGGTCCTCCATCTCTTTCCGCTCTTGCTCTTGAGCAGCAAGAAGCCTATTCAGAGTTGCCCGGGCCTCGTGTACTGAGCCAGCATCTTCCAAGGACTTGAGCTCTTTCAAGTCACTTTCCAACTGTTCCACCAGCATTAGACATGCCCTGGCCTGCGAAGGACCTCCAGTATGCCCGATGTTCTCGATCAGATTTTCAAGAAGTACTCGGGCAAACTCGAAAGAGCTACCCCCTGAAAGGATGAGGTCAATGCATGATCGCATAAAAACGAAGAACTGCTGCACCATTTGGCGTGTCAGTTCCTCCATGATATCACCAGCTGGGGAGAATTCTGCTGAGGTGCTCCCAGATCCCTTTCTATCACAGGGCGAGGGATGGGAATCAACTCATCCTGTGCAGGAGTAGGGTCAACGACAGGTGCGACAGAAGCTGAGATGGTCACCTGCACTTCCGGGGCGGTTGCCGTCATAGCAGCCTCCACGGTGACTGAAGTAGCAGCGAACCTGGCTTCTTCGGGACCCTCAATCGGGGGTTGAATTGTGCTGCCTGCTGGGTCGACGCTGGCTGCCCCTACTGAGTCGACGCTGACTGCCAAGCCCTCTGCCTGAGCTTCCTCAGACCTCTCTGCAAATCACCAAAACGTCAGTCATGACAATAAAAGGAGGACATTCAAAGCATCGATATTTTCGTACCAAGCTGAGGATTCGAAGATAGCAGATCCCTGGGCAAATCTTGCAAGGTTGAGGTCTCCCCGACCTCAATAACTGCCCTCTCTTGAGGCATCTCAGTAGCAGGAGCCTCAATGCTTTCCTGTTGGGCTAGCTCTTGTATCATTTCCTCGATATGGGAGGAAGTTGCAGCCTCACTGTCCACGGCCAGCCCTGCAGCATAAAGTTAAAAGGAAAATGTCAGAACCTTTCCCATGTTCGAAGGGAAACCGGATCAAAAAAGACAATAAAAAATACCTGCAGCAGGAGTAATTGCCGCTTGTGATAACGCCGTCACCGGCTCACACCCATATATTTCCTCTTCCGAGATGTGTGAGAATTTACTCGGATCCGGAGGAGCGGGTTCATCGCCAAAGTCGACCTCGTCGCCTGAGTCATACTCTTCTTCTTCGGATGAAGAAGACGATAGTGCAACATGGGAAACCTCGGCAACCGGGGCCTTGCCACCAAATACCCCAGTGGTAGGGCTGGGATCAACTACCCGAGGACTGAGGATTAATACACTAGGGGACCCAGGCTGTTGGGCCTCATCCCTCCCCTCGCGGGCTGAAGAAGATCCATGCTGAGTTGAGACCCCTGGAATCTCAACATCAGCTCCGCTCATTATGTCGGCTTCAAACTGCTCAGCCTCGTCAGCGGCAGTGGGTTTGTCAGCAAACTCCCCTTCTTCTAGAATCATGGGGCCCCTGCTGCGCAACCCACGGGTACAGACTAAGGGGGCGTCATCCTCATCTTCCGCTTCTTCCCTCTGTTCTTCAACACCAGAAGGTATGTGTAACGCCCCGATCCTGCTGATACGGGGACGTCACTGCAACGTATATACGCAAGTCAGAAGTACCTTCACGTATATACGCTAAGCATCAGTACAGGCAAGAATCAGAGTACGGAAGCAAGTGGTGCATTATACATTCCAACACATGAGTACAATTACAAAGTTATCACCAGAGGTGATTCAATATTACATGAATATTATATCACTGATATGCGCAATTGCGGGAATACAAGGAATGAACAAATATGAACAGTATAAAGGCACTCACGAGTTTATAAAAGGGAAACTCGAGAGGCGAACAAGGGGGCCTGGAAGGATGAAGCTCTGAACGGTCTGATGAAGATCCACGCTACCGCTGCGCCACTCTGATCAGCAACAGGGAGAATCCACACGCTCTAAGCTCCATGACCTGAACGTGAGGTCCAGGGGAGTCAGTGACACTCCCCAGGCGAGTGTGATAGAAAGCCAAGTGGCGAAGCAGGATGAGCACAAGTGTGCATATAACAATTGATATCAAGTTCAGAAAACAGGGGTTAGAACACAAGTCTAGAAGGTATGAACAAGTATAACATAATATCCATAAAACAGGAAATCCAGGGTAAATCTAATTACAAGCAAGATTGATTGTATACGCTTAGGTCACGGTCCCATGAGAATAGTACGTCGAAGGAATAATCCAAACAAGGAAACCCTCATCTATATACCTTTATCTCATATCATCGTAATCCAAGTGCATACAACGGAGTAACAAAGTGGTCATAACAGGAACACATAACAGGCATAACAGGAGTACATAACGGGAGTCATAACAGGAATCATAACAGGAGTACATAACGGGAGTCATAACAGGAGTGACAGGAATCATATATTATTATTACTCGTCCGACCCATATATCTAGGTATGTGTCCAGGTGTACAGCCCAACACACATACATCCATATATAAGCTAGCCAAGGGTTGTTAACGGAAGCAGATGGAGAACTGATAGAGCTTCTTATAGTAGTTCCCATACACCTGGGACCAGCTTTGGAGGCCCAAAGTCCCCCTAACAGTAATTTCCATAACACTACCGCCAATATATTTTATTCCCATACTATAAGCAAGATATCATTCCGGCATCCATCACTTCCTCCCATTCCCCATACAAGTTGCAGCTTATTAATATTATCAGATTACGGGAATGAGCAGGATCATAACTGGAATACATAACAAGAATCATAACTGGAATCATAACAAGTGATCAGGTACTACATTCCCATTATCGTGATAATCAAGAAGTCAAGTGCATCATGCCTGGTGTTAAGAGATAGCATGATAAGATGATGATATTGGCAGGTAACAAGAGTTCAACGACCACGAAGGGTCGGCCACGCATGGTATAAAGCGGTAAAAGACATAGAACATGAAATAAAATACATGGAAACTAGAGCGAGAACACTCGCATAACCAATGAAATAGGAAAGCAAGAGGGTAGCGAGTGAGAACACTCACCTGATCGACGATAAAATAGGAAAGCAAGAGGAAAGCGAGAACACTCGCTGAAATAAGAAAGTCCAGAAGAAAGCGAGAACACTCGCATAATCAATAAAATAGTAAGATAAGAGGACAACGAGAACACTCGCCTAAATCACCAGAAATGCCGAAAGGTCCGAAATCCATTGAAGCTCGGGACGCGCCATAATATATGATATGAATATGTAGAGAGAGAAAGTGAAGAGGTTTTGATGGTGGTGGTATTTTTGGAGAAGGTAAAGGAAAGGTGAAAGCTTTGGTGGAGTTGTTGGAGTTGTGGTGGTGTATATGGAGATGGAAGAGGAAGAAGATGAAGGTAAGAAGTTGGAGTAGTTGTAGTGGTTGTTGTAGTGGTGGAGATGAAGAAGGAGTTGGTGGAGGTTAAGGATTTGATGAAGTGGTGAAGAGATGAATGAAATGAAATGGAGAAGGAGAGGTATTTATAGGATTTTGGATTTGGGAAGGTGATGCAAATAAATAAAAGAGAGGGGTTATTTGCAAAGTGGAAGGGGTGAGGTGTTTCTCTTGTCCAATCATAGCTAGCCATGGAGATGGGTGAGGTGGAGATATTTTGTGGTGGAAGAAGATGGTGGAAGGTTGGAGAAGAAAATGGAAGGTTGGAGAAGGAATTGGAAGCTTGTAGAAGTTTGGAGAAAACTTAGGGTGGAAGGAAAAGGAAAGAAAGAAAATAGGAAAAGAAAATAAAAAGGGAAGATATTTTGGTGGAGTGTTGGAGAAGCTTGGAGAAGCTTGAGGTGGAAGAAAAAGGAAGCTTGGAGAAGAAAATGGAAGCTTGTAGAAGGTTGTAGAAATTGGTGGAAGGAAAAAGGAAACTTGTGGTGGAAGGAAAAGGAAATAAAGAAAATTGGAAAAGGAAAAGAAAATGGAAAAGTAAGATATTCTCTTGGAAGAGAAAATGAAAATAATGAAACTGGCGGATTCCCAGGGTTTCGGTTGCGGATGCGGAAATCTTTCGGAAAAATACCGAAATCGTCCCGAAATCAAATATTTTGGAACGACTCGCAAAAATTATCAAAAATCAAGAATATTAAACTAAGAATCACGGTGAAATCCGTTTTAAGAAATACTTTATAGTTTTAAAACTAAAAATCCCGGAATCAATCAAGATACCAACTCCGGTGGAATTTTCATAAATTCATAAAATCCTCAGAAAAAGTATTTAGGTAAGAAATATAATTCTAAGAAATAATGTCTAAAGGTTCTTCTAGAATTTCCAATCGGTTTGTAAATTAAAAATCCGGGAATCGATCAGCGGCACTGGTCGACACCGGTTTTGAAGATTTTCCATTTAATCCAGGAAAATTCCAGAAAATCATAGAAAATATAAAATATTGGAAAATAATATTTGAAACTAAAATCGGTCAAATACAGAAAGTAAATTGAAAAATACGATCGAAAATCTGAATACGCAACTAAGTACGTATTCCGGGAACGGGGTATTACAATCCACCCACCTTACAAAAAATTGCGTCCTCGCAATTTCGTTAAGGGGTAAATTGAACACAAGGAGGACAATGGCGGGAATAAAGGCTTCATAAAACCAAAACAGGGAAAAGATGGAATAAATTAGGAATCAAAGGAAAGATGATCAAGAAATAGATAACTCTGCACTTGTAGTTGGAATGTATAACCAAGACTCATGCATTCCAGTTGCAAATTTCTTTACCATTAATTTGCCATCTGGACGTACTGAGGAAGTAAGAGCCTAGGCTCTGATACCACCCTGTAACGCCCCGATCCTGCTGATACGGGGACGTCACTGCAACGTATATACGCAAGTCAGAAGTACCTTCACGTATATACGCTAAGCATCAGTACAGGCAAGAATCAGAGTACGGAAGCAAGTGGTGCATTATACATTCCAACACATGAGTACAATTACAAAGTTATCACCAGAGGTGATTCAATATTACATGAATATTATATCACTAATATGCGCAATTGCGGGAATACAAGGAATGAACAAATATGAACAGTATAAAGGCACTCACGAGTTTATAAAAGGGAAACTCGAGAGGCGAACAAGGGGGCCTGGAAGGATGAAGCTCTGAACGGTCTGATGAAGATCCACGCTACCGCTGCGCCACTCTGATTAGCAACAGGGAGAATCCACACGCTCTAAGCTCCATGACCTGAACGTGAGGTCCAGGGGAGTCAGTGACACTCCCCAGGCGAGTGTGATAGAAAGCCAAGTGGCGAAGCAGGATGAGCACAAGTGTGCATATAACAATTGATATCAAGTTCAGAAAACAGGGGTTAGAACACAAGTCTAGAAGGTATGAACAAGTATAACATAATATCCATAAAACAGGAAATCCAGGGTAAATCTAATTACAAGCAAGATTGATTGTATACGCTTAGGTCACGGTCCCATGAGAATAGTACGTCGAAGGAATAATCCAAACAAGGAAACCCTCATCTATATACCTTTATCTCATATCATCGTAATCCAAGTGCATACAACGGAGTAACAAAGTGGTCATAACAGGAACACATAACAGGCATAACAAGAGTACATAACGGGAGTCATAACAGGAATCATAACAGGAGTACATAACGGAGTCATAACAGGAGTGACAGGAATCATATATTATTATTACTCGTCCGACCCATATATCTAGGTATGTGTCCAGGTGTACAGCCCAACACACATACATCCATATATAAGCTAGCCAAGGGTTGTTAACGGAAGCAGATGGAGAACTGATAGAGCTTCTTATAGTAGTTCCCATACACCTGGGACCAGCTTTGGAGGCCCAAAGTCCCCCTAACAGTAATTTCCATAACACTACCGCCAATATATTTTATTCCCATACTATAAGCAAGATATCATTCCGGCATCCATCACTTCCTCCCATTCCCCATACAAGTTGCAGCTTATTAATATTATCAGATTACGGGAATGAGCAGGATCATAACTGGAATACATAACAAGAATCATAACTGGAATCATAACAAGTGATCAGGTACTACATTCCCATTATCGTGATAATCAAGAAGTCAAGTGCATCATGCCTGGTGTTAAGAGATAGCATGATAAGATGATGATATTGGCAGGTAACAAGAGTTCAACGACCACGAAGGGTCGGCCACGCATGGTATAAAGCGGTAAAAGACATAGAACATGAAATAAAATACATGGAAACTAGAGCGAGAACACTCGCATAACCAATGAAATAGGAAAGCAAGAGGGTAGCGAGTGAGAACACTCACCTGATCGACGATAAAATAGGAAAGCAAGAGGAAAGCGAGAACACTCGCTGAAATAAGAAAGTCCAGAAGAAAGCGAGAACACTCGCATAATCAATAAAATAGTAAGATAAGAGGACAGCGAGAACACTCGCCTAAATCACCAGAAACGCCGAAAGGTCCGAAATCCATTGAAGCTCGGGACGCGCCATAATATATAATATGAATATGTAGAGAGAGAAAGTGAAGAGGTTTTGATGGTGGTGGTATTTTTGGAGAAGGTAAAGGAAAGGTGAAAGCTTTGGTGGAGTTGTTGGAGTTGTGGTGGTGTATATGGAGATGGAAGAGGAAGAAGATGAAGGTAAGAAGTTGGAGTAGTTGTAGTGGTTGTTGTAGTGGTGGAGATGAAGAAGGAGTTGGTGGAGGTTAAGGCTTTGATGAAGTGGTGAAGAGATGAATGAAATGAAATGGAGAAGGAGAGGTATTTATAGGATTTTGGATTTGGGAAGGTGATGCAAATAAATAAAAGAGAGGGGGTTATTTGCAAAGTGGAAGGGGGTGAGGTGTTTCTCTTGTCCAATCATAGCTAGCCATGGAGATGGGTGAGGTGGAGATATTTTGTGGTGGAAGAAGATGGTGGAAGGTTGGAGAAGAAAATGGAAGGTTGGAGAAGGAATTGGAAGCTTGTAGAAGTTTGGAGAAAACTTAGGGTGGAAGGAAAAGGAAAGAAAGAAAATAGGAAAAGAAAATAAAAAGGGAAGATATTTTGGTGGAGTGTTGGAGAAGCTTGGAGAAGCTTGAGGTGGAAGAAAAGGAAGCTTGGAGAAGAAAATGGAAGCTTGTAGAAGGTTGTAGAAATTGGTGGAAGGAAAAAGGAAACTTGTGGTGGAAGGAAAAGGAAATAAAGAAAATTGGAAAAGGAAAAGAAAATGGAAAAGTAAGATATTCTCTTGGAAGAGAAAATGAAAATAATGAAACTGGCGGATTCCCAGGGTTTCGGTTGCGGATGCGGAAATCTTTCGGAAAAATACCGAAATCGTCCCGAAATCAAATATTTTGGAACGACTCGCAAAAATTATCAAAAATCAAGAATATTAAACTAAGAATCACGGTGAAATCCGTTTTAAGAAATACTTTATAGTTTTAAAACTAAAAATCCCGGAATCAATCAAGATACCGACTCCGGTGGAATTTTCATAAATTCATAAAATCCTCAGAAAAAGTATTTAGGTAAGAAATGTAATTCTAAGAAATAATGTCTAAAGGCTCTTCTAGAATTTCCAATCGGTTTGTAAATTAAAAATCCGGGAATCGATCAGCGGCACTGGTCGACACCGGTTTTGAAGATTTCCATTTAATCCAGGAAAATTCCAGAAAATCATAGAAAATATAAAATATTGGAAAATAATATTTGAAACTAAAATCGATCAAATACAGAAAGTAAATTGAAAAATACGATCGAAAATCTGAATACGCAACTAAGTACGTATTCCGGGAACGGGGTATTACAGTATGTCTCCGGACGGAGAAACTGCGGCCGCCAAGCCTCTTCGGACCTTCTTGGGAGCGGGATCAACAGTGGAAGTAGAACCTTGAGAACGCTTACGCGTCACCTGTCGACCCTTTGCTGCCCGCGGCTCCTCCCTTGATACTCTTTTGGTCTCCTTCAGAGCCTTCTGATACTCCTCAACGCCTCGAGGGCGTTTCGTAAGATGCATTAATACTCTCAATGCATGAGTACTCCGGAGCAAAGTCAGGCATCTGGTTGGCTTGGAAGTACCAGGTACAGAAGCTAAGGCTTGTACAGCCTTTCGGTTCCTTAAGGGGCAGACGAAAAAGCGCATCCGTCCCTCCAGCCACACTATAATTCCAAGCCCGAGCACCTTCAAACAAGTTCCCACTGAAGGCGAGTCGAGCGTTGGGGTTACCGACATACAATTGGTCATAGCCGAACTGTCGGGCGAAGCGATTCGGCATGTACGGCTCAATAGTGCATGAATTCCCTTGTCGGAAAAGCACGTACGCAGGCCGGATATTGACCAACCACCAAAAAGCTCCCGAGGATAGCCTCGTGAAGTCATCTGAGCCCACGAAGTCAGCAAGTTTATCCCCGAAAGATGCACCAACAATCTCGGGGAAGCAGCGATTGAGCTGGTAGTTCGAAGCAGCTAGAATGCATTTCCGAATGAAATACATGTAGGTGTTGCACCAGCTTGAATTCTCCAACCGCTGTACGAAAGGGTAAACCCCTCACTCCAAGACACCGGTGTCATCAAAGAAGGACAGTGCATAACGTACCAAGCCATTAGGTACATGTAGGAAAGTTCAACCCGAGGGTTGGGACGTTTTACCGTCGGCCTCCCCTCCGAGTCAACAATCGGCTCACCCTGGGAGTCGACAACCTTCTCTGCCCTGCACAGACTCTGAGTCAAGGCCCGCAACCCGCTTTGATATCGGCCGCCATGGCCGGAAGGAGGGCTACGGACCTACCATAGGCCAGGAGCACCGCCGGGTACACTACGTCGGCAACAATCACTTCATGTGGCAGTGTCGGCACCACACAGCGCTTCAACCACAACATTAAGAAGCCCACCAACAGTGCTCGATTGGAGATAGGGATCCGGGCTTGGTGATGGAAACTTTCGAAAACCATGTCAGGTTCGAAAGTATCCTCGTTCGACTCCGTGGTGTAGGAGTCTACAGAAGCACTGATCCAATCGGCAATCTCCTCGTCGGAGCTGGGAGCCAGTCGGGTCACTGGATGGTCTTTCTGATTGACGCCATTGAACAAGTAGCTGGCCCAGGACAACTGCTTGACTCCCCTCGCCCTCCAAGAGGTCATCTGGCCGCAAATGTGGAAGTGACATAACACTTCCCAATAAGTCTCGTACACCCGAGGAGACCCTTTCTTCATAAGGTGAAGCTCCTCAGCGGTCGGGACGTATTCCTCATAGGGAGAGTCCCCCATTACCAGCCCGAGACTTCGAACAACTCGTGCAGGGTAAGGCCCATCTCCCCGACCGGAGTAAAGAATGTCCCCGTCAGAGGATTGTACCGCTCCAAGATCCCAAAGAAGTTTTGAGAACTTGTTGGAATACCATACTGCACGGCCCTGACCGCTTGGTACAATTCCACCTGCTCCAACAGGCCTCCAAGATCGGTAAGGACGAAGCTCACCATCTTGCCCCACCAATATTTCTCGGTGGAATGGATCCACCCGGGCGCACGGAAGTCGACCGGAAAATCACCCCCCACCTTCATGAATGCGTTGAGAAAGGTGGTGCCGAGTTTAGGAGTTTCTCCTACTGGGTGATCGGTCCTGAACAGCCCGGGAAATAGGCCGATAGCCTCCTTATCATGACCAGCATGATAGACCTTCTTGGAGCCTAAGCTGCCGAGAGTAACCTCCGGGACGGGTCGGGAAAGCTCCCATGTCATTGATTGGTAGTGAAAAGTGCATTTTTATCATCATATTTACCATCACATTTTCATATTTATTCATATAATTCTGCATATTTATTAATATTTTGTGATTTATGTGTGCAGGCCTTGAGTTTTTATTTTAATAATAAATAAAGCCTAAAAGAAGCCCAAAAGCCCATATTCAAGCCCAAGTGCAAAAGTGCAAATATCAATTGTCAAAAGTGCAAATACATAAGGGCCAAAGTTGCAAATATTAAAGAAGAGGGAAGGATAGACTTCTATTCAACCCTAAACACTTGCGGGATGAGGATAAAAGCTAAAAAAAGAGAAGAAAATTCGTGGAAAAGATTTGGGATCTAGGTAACTTGCTTCCCAAGTTATATCTAAATCCAAAGATGAAGAGCCGAGATTCAACTTCCAGAAAGAAACGCCCAGATGGACGGACCAGGGGAGGCCACGCGCCAAAGCGCGTGGCCAGCCGCCACCATAAGGCCGCGGAAACGCGGCCCAAGCCGCGTTTCCGCGGCAATCCTGACGTATCTGGCCAGCTTTTTCGTATGAGAGTTGTTATGGGACTCTACTTCCTTCTGCACCTATAAATACCCCTGCAGAGCAACCGTAAAGGGCGTCCAGACACAGAAAATACAGAGCCAAAGCTAGGGTTTTTAGGCTTTCTTCTAGTTTAGGTTTTCTTTTCTCTTTTGTAATTTTTATTTTTCCTTTTGTAAACTGAGAGTGGAGGAAGCTTTCATGGAGGAAGGAGTTCATGCTTGTACTGAGGTGACATAGGTGTAAGCCAACTTTTCTTCTATTGTTAATGAAATCTGCTCGAGGTTTGTCTTTTTTATTCTTGTTTTATTTCTTCATGTTTTATTCTTGTTTTCTCTGTTCTTGTTTCCTGTTATTGTTTCTCTCTAATATTTTGTGAACCATGAGATCTGATTGCTTCGAGACAGCCTAGCCGAAGAAGAGCACTTGATGGCTTATGGAGATGAACAATCCTTCTTTAGATTGTTTTTCTTTTCATAGTGTAGGTAGCGAAGGTGGACGATCCTATACGCCATACTTGCACGCCTTCCAAGACAAGGTAAGTCGTTGCGAACAGATCAAAGGTAAGCAAGGTAGAAGAGGTTTGTACGTGTTATAGTTTTTCTTTTTAATTTAGTTTAGATCTTCATCTCTCCCACATTTATTCTTCACCTTCTCATTGTAAATATCATATACCATTGTAAATAAAAAAAAGAAAATAATTTTTAGAGAATCTTTCAAACGCTTCTATCGCTAGTCCCTCCCTGAGGATCACGACCCGCATAGCCACTGCTACCGTGGATTCGAATTGAGAAACCTTGCACATCTTGTTTTAAATCTGATATTCTATATTTTGTGTGCAGGAAAAACTCAATCAAAATTTTGGCGCCGTTGTCGGGGAGTGACGGTAAGTTTTTCTCTAAAAATAAAATTTTTTTTAACTAATTCTTTTATTCTTTCTGTTTGCAGGTTTGGAGAACAGGGAAACTGACAGCAGAAGTGAACATATAGCAACTCTGTGCCTCTGCCCTCAAAGGCAGAGCACAAGAGCCTACTTCAGAGCCGCGGAAACGCGGCAATTGCCGCGAAACCGTGGCCTGAGTAGTTCCCTACTGATCCATCTTTTTGCCGATTGCTGCAAATTGCAATATCTGTCTACTGCTCTGTTAAACTTTGTTCTGTGATAACCCTGCTTACTGCTAATTAATCAACAGTAAAATACTTGTTGTAAAAGATAAAAAAATTGATTAGACGTTTGCATATTAGGCACGTGTCTTTTCAATTCCTTTATTTTACTGTTGAAGAGTGCTGGAGCAAGGTACGTTCGCATTGCATGTAGAATAGGACTCATCTCTTGGTTCATGCTTTGAGTGAATCTTATTTACATATTTTGTACACTTGCACAAATTTATTCTAAGGGCATAACCCATTAACAAGATAAGGTGGGGATTTCTTCACCCTTCATTGGCCCAAAAATCATATTCCAAGCACTCACAACCCTAACCCTAATTAAAAATTGACTAGACGTTGGCCCTAAGGGACATCTCGGACTCAATTAGGAGATTATCCTAAGGGAGAACAGTGCTGGAAGTTGACTCCTGCCAAATCAGTGTTTAGGAAGGGGATTGAGGGCCGAAAGCCCAAAGATTGGTGGTTATTTAATTAAGGAACGTCTTTGACGGAAAACCTCCCACCAATCTTGCCCTGACCTGGCTGATTAACTTGTGGTCAAAGTCTGCACCCTACCTCCCGTGGACAGTCTAACCAGTTAGGAGTCGTCTAGGTCATAACTCTACCCTAACTTAGGATAGATTTTTTTTCTTTTTTGTTTGCTTATTTATTTGTTTTCTTTTTCTTTGTTTGTGTTTGTGTGATATGGCCTATAACAACAATTTTTTCAACTTTAATGAGAATCCATATTACACACCAACCTCTTATTCGGATATTACCAACCCGGCATATCATAACTTTGACCAACCTAGTGTGCCAGATTGGTCTTATCTGAATCATTACATGCCCCAGTCCCAATACTATGAACAAGATTGGAATAATCATCACTACTCTTCACAGAGTCAATAGGGATTCAACACCCCTGAGCTATATGGTCAACCACCTGTTCAACCATTATCTTCATATACGTCTCTTCCCACATCACCAAGGTTTCAGTCCACCATTGATCTATTCGATGGGATAGAAGAAAAAGTGGATCGGTTGCAAGATATAATGAATGATCAAATTTCTAGACTTTCCAACATTCTTGAGCAAGTTGATAGGAACCAAGAATCATTCTGTCTAGAAGACCTTGATCAAAATTCAATTTCATCACATCAGTATGAACTTGCTCAATCCCAATCCTTGGACAAATTGGCTAGTTTTAATTTCATTGAGATTGAATTAGATTGTGAATTTGAACCCGACCCCCAACTTTGCGATTCAGTTTCCATTTTCGAATCTATGTTGACTCCGGTATCCTTACCCAATTTGGACCAATTTTCTGAGCCAACATTTATTCCCGTACCAATTCATCATGAAATTGAATCACCCATTTTTGATGATCATATTGACCTTGACCAATTTTGCATTTTGAAAGTCCCATGGATAAATTGGCAAGTTCTCATTTTTATGAGATTGAACCGAATGAGATATGTGACTTTGATTCTCAAATCTGTGATCAAGTTCAAATTCCCGAATCAATATTGACTCCTGTTTTGTTACCCGACTTATGTAATCTTTTAGAGTCAGTTTTGATTCCCACACCTATCATTCCTGAACTTGAATCACCAATATTGAGTCACATTCCATTGTGGGAAGATGATTGTGGACTTGAGTTTCAACTTCTTGACTTGGACACACTTCTTGAACCAAGCTCGACTCCTGAACCCTTACTTGATTTAAGTTTCTTTCCTGAGTCGGTATTCGTTCCTGAACCTATCATTCTTGAGTCCAAGTCAACCATTCTACCAAGTCACATTCTTTTGTTGGACATAGGTATAGACCATGACTCTGTGATGATTTTCCAGGACTGGTCATGTAAAGGGAGTAAGTTTCACGAGAGGATCTTCCATGATCCTATTCATTTTGGGGACTGTAAATATGTAAATAAAAAAGAGGTCAATAAAGGTAGGTCCCGTGAACTACCACATTATCTTGATTGGGCCGCATTTCGTGGACCAATTAGACCACCACCGGAACCACCACCTTAAGGTAACTTCCGCCTTCCCTTGTTCTTTTTCATGCATATATGCATACATTCATACATTGAGGACAATGCATGAGATAAGTGTGGGGGTGGGCTTTACTAACATACTAACATAGTTAGAAACTAACCAAAATTTGCTAATTAAAAAAATGTTATAAAAAGGACAATATTTTGACTTATCTTTTGAAAGAAATCTAAGTTAGTTTTAAGGATTAGGAAAATCATGATTAGGATTTCTAAAAACTTGGTCAAAATAAATAAATTGTTGAATTTTTAAGTATAGGAGGAGAAATTGAATAAGTAGTTAGTCTTAATTTTTACCTTAATGAAATGTGCATACCTAATGCATATCTAGGATTCTAAGACAAAGACCTTGTGCCTCATAAAAAAAAATTATAAAAAAAAATCACCAATTAAGCTGGATACATGTGCCTCAAGAAGCATAAGTATTCATGCCTAAAGGTGAGTAAATAAAATAAAGTCCTTAGTTTTGGGGCCTAGTTCACTCGAATTTGAGTCCGCGGGGTGTTTTCTCACCTGGTGCCCTAAAGCCAACCGGTTTGGGAGTCATCGACTTTAAGTTCGTTACATGGGTGAATTAGAAAGCCTAAGGAAATTAAGAAAAAATTACTTCTATATATATTAACACATCTAATAGTCAATTAGTTAGGTATGAGGGCCTCAAGAAGCCTTAATGCTTATACGAAAAAAAATTAGATGCGTTATACATATTAAAAAAAATTTAAACAAATAAAGAGGCATGAAAGTCCAAGTTAAGGAATTCCTAGTAAAAATTCATAAGGGTGCATATGATTTTGGTAACGAAAAAGACTATACACAAAATTCAATTTTGATCCTTACTTAAAAATGAAAACAATTTACTTTATAAAGACTAAGTCTAAGAATGAATAAAAATGATAATCCTAAAACTTATAGACTACTTAGTCTTTGCAAAAGTATTTCAAATATTTTCTTTTTATGGATTTTGTGGGTGTAATCCGCTGAAAACCCTCACGAGACAACACTCGTCCTCTAGGGTAACCTAGGGGTTTAACGGCTTGTTGCACATGCTAAGTGCAACCGTGATTCTTACGAAAGTGAGTTAGGTTAGATCAATTTTTCTTTTCTTTTTCTCTTTGATTTTTACTCGAGGACGAGCAAAAAGATAAGTGTGGGGGTGTGATTGGTAGTGAAAAGTGCATTTTTATTATCATATTTACCATCACATTTTCATATTTATTCATATAATTCTGCACATTTATTAATATTTTGTGATTATTGTGTGCAGGTCTTGAGTTTTTATTTTAATAATAAATAAAGCCTAAAAGAAGCCCAAAAGCCCATATTCAAGCCCAAGTGCAAAAGTGCAAATATCAATTGTCAAAAGTGCAAATACATAAGGGCCAAAGTTGCAAATATTAAAGAAGAGGGAAGGATAGACTTCTATTCAACCCTAAACACTTGCGGGATGAGGATAAAAGCTAAAAAAGAGAAGGAAATTCGTGGAAAAGATTTGGGATCTAGGTAACTTGCTTCCCAAGTTATATCCAAATCCAAAGATGAAGAGCCGAGATTCAACTTCCAGAAAGAAACGCCCAGATGGACGGACCAGGGGAGGCCACGCGCCAAAGCGCGTGGCCAGTCGCCACCATAAGGCCGCGGAAACGCGGCCCAAGCCGCGTTTCCGCGGCAATCCTGACGTATCTGGCCAGCTGTTTTCGTATGAGAGTTGTTATGGGACTCTACTTCCTTCTGCACCTATAAATACCCCTGCAGAGCAACCGTAAAGGGCGTCCAGACACAGAAAATACAGAGCCAAAGCTAGGGTTTTTAGGCTTTCTTCTAGTTTAGGTTTTCTTTTCTCTTTTGTAATTTTTATTTTTCCTTTTTGTAAACTGAGAGTGGAGGAAGCTTTCATGGAGGAAGGAGTTCATGCTTGTACTGAGGTGACATAGGTGTAAGCCAACTTTTCTTCTATTGTTAATGAAATCTGCTCGAGGTTTGTCTTTTTTATTCTTGTTTTATTTCTTCATGTTTTATTCTTGTTTTCTCTGTTCTTGTTTTCTGTTATTGTTTCTCTCTAATATTTTGTGAACCATGAGATCTGATTGCTTCGAGACTGCCTAGCCGAAGAAGAGCACTTGATGGCTTATGGAGATGAACAATCCTTCTTTAGATTGTTTTTTCTTTTCATAGTGTAGGTAGCGAAGGTGGATGATCCTATACGCCATACTTGCACGCCTTCCAAGACAAGGTAAGTCGTTGCGAACAGATCAAAGGTAAGCAAAGTAGAAGAGGTTTGTACGTGTTATAGTTTCTTTCTTTTTAATTTAGTTTAGATCTTCATCTCTCCCACATTTATTCTTCACCTTCTCATTGTAAATATCATATACCATTGTAAATAAAAAAAAAAGAAAATAATTTTTAGAGAATCTTACAAACGCTTCTATCGCTAGTCCCTCCCTGAGGATCACGACCCGCATAGCCACTGCTACCGCGGATTCGAATTGAGAACCTTGCGCATCTTGTTTTAAATCTGATATTCTATATTTTGTGTGAAGGAAAAACTCAATCAGTCATCTTTCGAGGGACGGACATGTGCTGGAGATAAGACAGTGGGTACATCCTCTCCATGTTCGGAAGAAAGAATCTTCTATCCCCTATCTGACGAAGCCATTTATAATCTCCGTCAGGCAAAGAATAGCCGCCCTCGCTAATGTGGTCTCAAAGAAGAAAGCAGGCTTCTCCATCGGAGCGTGAGCATCCGTTGTGAATGCCGCATCAGTCATAAGCTCCCGAAAGGTTGCCATATCAGCATTGGAGAGTCTCTCCCTTCGCTCCTTCAACTTGTCAGTAGTCACAGGAGCAGTCCTTTGCAACACAAAGGTCAAATCACGGTCAGCACCACCTATGTGCCCGAAGTGGCGCCTCTTGGAGAGTGGGTCGGAAGAATGTCGCACTGCATAAGAAAATGACACTTGATCAGAAGTCTAAACGAAAATGATTAAGTGTCTATAATTCAGACGCAGAAGAGATGTTGGACGCAGAAATTGTCAAAATTCGCGTCCAGCCTGAAGATCCGCGTCCAGCCTGAGAATCTGCGTCCAGGCCTGAGGCCCCGCGTCCAGACCGGAGGACCATGAGGCCAGCAGGGAGTCTGCGTTTTAAGAATCCAAGACTTATGGAAAATCTCCAAGTACTTGGGTTCAGGCGCAGGATTCATAAAAGCCAGCGTTTTGATCTCACAGAACGCAAGAATCAAGTCTGCGTCTGGGTTCAGGCGCGGGATTCATAAAAGCCAGCGTTTTGATCTCACAAAACGCAAGAATCAAGTCTGCGTCCGGATCATTCACAATTAGAAACATTCTAAGTGATGACTCCGGAACGCAAGGCTTACTGGCGCCCTATATTCAACTAACAAGTACATCCTCAAGCGGATAAAAGCAGTAGGGTCATCAAACCCGCGCCTTGTTTGTTAATTCAAAGACCGCGTCTGAGGATCAGGCACGATTTTGAATCCATGGTTGGCGGTTCTCCTTCAAAGAAGGGATTTTTAGGGTTTTAAGAACTCCATAAACCCTCTAATGGCGAAGATCAAGCCTGATGGCGTTATACCTGAGATAGGGGCTTCCTGCATGGAGGAGCCGCCCCTTCGGGCCTCAGTGGCGACCGCCTTCGACGATGAAGCAGTTCGTTTGGCCTTGGGTGCCATCGCGAAACAAGAATCTGATGCTAAAACGGAAGAGAAGAGAACAAAGAGCACTTTTCTCTCAAAACCCTAACAGATGCAAGCGAAGACGAAAGAGAGATTAATGAGGACTCTTTTGATGACTGTTGCCATTTATAGGCACGGTGATTCGCAAAGATCACGGCGATGGGCTCGATTGATTCGACATTGAATCATCTTTCGACGCGTGGACAGCGCATTTAATGCAGCGCAAAGTTCGCACGCCAAAAAGAAGACGTCCCGTCGGCTCCACAGGACATGTGGCAGTGCACTCATGACATGGCACGGATTCGCACCCAACAGCCGTGCCTCTTCAATGGACGCACCCCTTCAGCTAAGCTATTGTGGTGTCTAACAAGTTGCGTCTTTACTCCAAAAAGACGCGTCTCTCCAAAAGTTCGCACCCTTCCAATCAGCCCAAGAATCGCGTCTGGATAACAGTCGCGTTTTCATCCCAAAAGAGGCAGCTCTGCGAAAGTTGCAACTTTAAAGCTGGCGTTCAGTCTTTGTTTCTGCAGAACAGTTCAACAGTACACTGTCACAAGCAGACGACCGTCCACTTACGGCTTAAAGTGCACCCATGATAGACTTAAAGCAATCGGGGAGGTCTAGACTGTGCATCTAGACACTCAACACGATCAACTTTGGTGGCTTCAAAGAGTTCTACAGTACACTCACGAAGACCATATTCCAGATAAGATCAAACCCGGAGCATTGATAGTCCAGTCATAAGGGCGAATTCAACTAAAGTCCAAAGTATTTCGAAATCCGTCCCACTTAACTGCGGAATGTCGAAAACCTTGGAGGGGGTTCTGTAGGCTGTCTAAAAATCAAGCCATTGAAAAGCAGAATTCCAAGACGCAAGGTTAATCTTACCCGCGTCTCAGCTGCTCCAAGGCGTGAGGGTCCAAACCCGCGTCTCAGCACCAAGGCGCGAGGGTCCAAACCCGCGTCTCAGCATCAAGGCGCGAGGGCCGAAACCCGCGTCTCAGCATCAAGGCACGAGGGCCGAAACCCGCGTCTCAACAGCTCCAAGGCGCGTGGGTTGACACCCGCGTCTCAGTTGTAACCGTCCCGGTTTTAGGGCCAATCACGGCCCACATAACGGGGAAGGTTAGCCCCCATTATGGAGTGTTTTTAGGAGGCACGTACGCCCCTAAAAACCCCTATAAATAGCCCCGTCGCTATGAGGAGGGGGGATTTTTCTGTCGGAGGATTTTTGGGAGAAAAGAACTCTGAGAGAAAAGAGAGAAACCCTTCAAAGAACTTGCTGTGCTCAAGTTGCTCTTTGCCTACCTTCTCTTGAGAGTTTTGGTAGACAGAGCTGTGTTACTCCGTCAACCACCCGAAGAGAAAAGCCCCGGAAGATCTCGACGTTCACCCGGTCAACGGAGAACAAGATTCACTCTCCATCGCCACACGAAGAACCCAGCCTTAAACAAAGGGAGGATTCAAGACTCAACATCCTCCCTCCCTTGTAATCGGAAGACCGATCTATTGTAATTTTCTATCCAATCAAAAGAATTTTACAATTTGATCCCCTCTTTTCCGACGCATACAAGAACCACGAGAGGATCCATTGCGCGCTCTGATCAGCTATAGCAAGGCCATCCTGGTCCAGCCTCTAGAATCTGGACATGAGAATCTAGGGTTGTCAGACGCAACCCTGCGAGTACATATATAAAGCCAAATGACGTGCATAACAGGTTCACGTGTGCATGATCAAGTGATGTGGTCCAAGTATGCAGGTACAAATAATAACAAATAACATAAGGTAAATTAAAAGAATGACAGTAAATCATGTATATCGATGAATCTGAAACTGAAAACATGCATAGAAGGCAGTATAAAGAGCATAGGTACATATAAACATGCGGTAAATATGCGATAAATATAAGTATGAACAAAACTAGTTGACAATATTAGATTATGGATTCACGGGACAGATACGTTAAGGGGATAATCCAAACAAGAAAACCCTCATCTAGATACCACATATTTCATGTCGTCATCGTCTGAGTTTATACAACTTGAGTTGCTCTAAGAGTAACAGAACTATAGTGTGTCTAGAGTAATCATCATATGTCATAAAGTAAGGTGTTAACTCAGGGCATAATACTATAACTAGAATATAAATGTGTTGCATTTTAAGTTATTCAATAATAACAATCAGTACCGTTTGATATTTCAATCGCCTCCCTACCAGCGCCTCACACCACCGACAGTCCATACTAGAGTTCGCACTGTAGAACTTACCCGGGTCTGATATGTGAGTACCAGGACCCGAACAAAGGAGAGACCAAATATCACACGCTCCTAACCTTATTACTGTTTGGTTGTTTTATGTTATTCATCCGATCCATATGCTTTTGTATGTGCTACCAGCACACATGCATCCACTTATGAATAAGACGAGTTATTATTTGGAAACTGATAAATCTGATGGCTCATATTTATAGTGGGTCCCGTCTCTACCCGGGACTAGCTAAGGAGTACAGGCTACTGCTTCCGGGAACTTATCATTACGCGCCCCACACGACACTTCAGATTCAGGCTACTGCTTCCGGAGACTTATCATTACGCGCCCCACACGACACTTCAGAATTATCACCATTATAAATATGACATCATACCGGTTTCCATCAGTTTCCCCTACCCCAGTGTAAGTTGAGTATTTTTATTATACATATATGAATTGCCTAAAGATAATATTCACAAGTGTATACAGTATAACCATGATTATCCAACTACGGGAATTAACAGGAATATAATATCAGGAGTCACCCTTTTTTAGGGCTTCAGGAATACAGGAGTTCAGGAGTACAGAAGTTCAGGAGTTCAGGAGTACCAAATATCTGGTAACAATATAATAATCATGCCAAGTCCCCGTAAAAGTAATAGTCATGAATTTGCAATATAATATAGGTGCCACAATATCAGGTGTCAGGTGACTAGCTAATCTAATGGTCAATTAATATGGAATTAAAACTATTCATGCAAACTAAAACTACTTAAGCTAAACACCAAGTATAACACAAGAGTGTAGCTGGATTCCTCGTGAAGGGCTCTGGACTAACTCCTCAAGATTCCTCTAGATAAGAGTTGAGGTGCCGCGTTGGCTCTCTTGGTTGAATACTAGTGTTAGCAAATAAACTCCAAGCATATAACAATATGAGCACAAATATATATCAAGCATATAAAGATGAAAGCAATATAAGCATGTAAGATATAAACAAATAAGAGATAGAGAGAGCAATCGCAAACACGGGAGAATTATTTCGAGGTTCGAGCACACTTGCTCTACGTCCTCGCCTTCAACACTATGAAGGATTTCCACTAAAAACGATCCCACCGGATCACTCGGTGCCGCAACACCTACAAGAAGTTCTCACTAGAACTCTTGGACTCTCTAGTCCCTTCACTAGTTCCCGCAAGAACTACACTCCGCAAGCACGCAAGCTTGCCGAGGCTGCACCTCTATAAAGAGCTCTCACTAGAACTTGAAACACCGCGAATACACAAGTCCGCCTCCTCAAAGCAAAGATGAAGTCTTTGGTGATCACAACACTTTGATCACCTAAAAATAATCTCACAACAACTCTCCTATATGATGGATATATCAATAGATAGCTCAAGTGATTATGAGAAAACTTGGATTGAATGTGGTGGTGAAAAACACAAGAAAATCACTTTTGAAAACTCTTGATAAACTCTCCTTTTGAATGGAAGTATTTGGCTCAAATACAAGTGGAGAAAACCTCTTAATAGAGTAGGAAAAACTGGGTTTAAAACTCTCCCAAAATCTTGTTTAAAACAGTCCAAGAAACCCCTATTTTATAGGCCTAGAAAAAACTAGCCGTTGGAGCCAAATCAACAGCCTGGACGGCTGTCGGTCGACCGCCCGTTGACGGCCAACGGTCAGATTTCTGACCGTTGAGCCAGCGGTCGACCGACCCGGTCGAACGTGGCCTGAAACAGAGAGCAGAACTCTCTGCCGGTCGACCGACCCGGTCGACCGGGGCATTTCAGAGAGCAGAGCTCTCTGGACGGTCGACCGGGTCGGTCGACTGGCCCTCCAGCCAGACCTGGGTGCACGTTTGTGCACGTCGGTCGACCGACTCCTAGCTAGGTCGACCGGCCCGGTCGACCGGCAGAAGTCAGAACAGTGATTATGGGTATTAAAAATTTGGCTTTTTGACTTAAATAAAATCCCATAAAATCTCTAAAAATCTACAAAAATAGTTTTAGTATTATACTTTGATATACAAACATGTTTGAGTAAAATCAAAACATGTTACAAATATTTTGAACTATTTTTGTAACTTAGAAATTTTGACATAAAACAAAATCTGTATTTTTTTAAATAGATTTTTTTAAAACTTCTCCAAGTAGAAAAACAAGATATTTTAAACAATTTTAAAGCATAGAGTGTATGGATATGATCCACTACACATAAATGATGAAATATCTATATTTTTGTCAATAAGCACTAAAATAGTTTATAGTATTTAACCAAAACTATTTTTCAAAATAAAAACTCTTTTGTATTTTTCAAAATGAAAACTCTTTTCCAAAAGGAAAACTCTTTTATGAAAATGCAAATAAATCTTGTGTGTGAGTGTATAGGGTATATTTAAGCAATCCACAAACTATTCTATCCTTTATATTTTATCTAAAACAAAATCTTAATAAAACAAACCTAGGCACAAGTCTTCTCTTGAAGTCTTCACTTGAAGTCTTCTTCTCCTTCTTGACTTGGTCCAAACCTTGATCCAAAGAGTTAGACTCCTCTTGAGTACTTGATGTGGTCTTGATGCATAGGCTCTTAAATCAAACTGTGTTAGCTCCAAAACTTGACTTTAAATCCTTTATTGAAGCTAAACACCTACTAAGATCTTGATCATAAATCTGAGACTAATTAAACACAAGATAATTAGTACTATAACTACATGAGTTAATCATCATCAAAACTAGAGTGATGGGCCTTTGGGCCAACAATCCCCTTTTTTAATGATGACAAAACTCATGGAGTTATATATGCATGGATTAAAGTTAGGCTTCATAGAAGCTCCCCCTTAACTCATGCATAACAATAAAATAATAAGATATGGCAATGAAGTACATGAAACTAAACAAATATATGTGCATCAATAAGGTGAGAGACAAAACACAAATCCAAAATCCTTTTTCTAAAAACTTTTCTCCCCCTTTTTGTTTAAACTTTCAAAAATATTTTCCCATTTTGTAAAACAAAAGATGCATAAACACAATGCATAAACATGCATAAACTCGATATATGCAAGAACTCAAATATGCATATATAAACTCAAAATCTTTCTCCCCCTTTTTGTATAAAGCAAGGAAAAACATGCATATATACTAAAATACTTCTCCCCTTTTTGTCAATTATCAACAAAGGGGTTAAAGTAAAAACAAAACAATGTTCTCCCCCTTTTTGTCCGAAACAAAAATTAATAAAAGGGTGAAATCAAATCAACCAATAAAGAGATATATGCGATATACATTCATGAAGAGGAAGACGCTAAGTTAACTTCCCTACATACATGTATTACATAAAGAAGGGATGACAAGCCCTAATTCACATAACGCATAATATGCAATGCATAAGTGGAGATGTGAAGCTCCCCCTACACACGTGTATCACATAAAGAAGAGTTGTCACGCTGTTCAATATAAGATACACTCAACATGAATCTATATGTAGAAGAGATGTTAAGCTCCCCTTGCATATAAGCAATACATATCAAAACATTTTTAAGAAAATCATAAAATTTTGTTTATGTACAAATGATATTGTCCAATTGTAATTAAACAATACAAATTTTGAAAATTTTCTTAAATCAACAAATCAAGATATCACAAGATATAGATACCATATGAAATAGAAAATTTGTGATACCAATTAAAATTGAAAGATTGAAACATTTTTACATTTTGATTATCATTGAAATAAATTATTTTGATACTAATTGAAACACATGATAAATTTTGATACCAAGTAGGTAAAACATATTGATACCAAATGAAATTTAAGCCCAATTGGAAATTGAAACATATTGATACCAATTGAAATTGAAAGATTGAAATATTTTTACATTTTGATTATCAATGAAAGAAATATTTTGATACCAATTGAAATACATGATAAATTTTGATACCAAGTAGGTAAAACATATTGATACCAAATGAAATTTAAACCCAACTGAAAATTGAAACATATTGATACCAATTGAAATATATGGATACCAATTAAATTAAATAGATACCAATTGAAGCTTATTGTAAATTATGATATCAATAAAAATACGTATTGAAAATAATACATAAGCATATAAAAAGTACCAATTGAGAAATCAATTGAAATCAAGATTTAATTCGAGCTTAGCATAAATATACTTTGTGCTTTGAATATGTAAATATCTTGTAACTCAAGTACAAACAAATCATATATATGTATGAAAAGAGAATACCAATAAAAATTGATATTATATGAAATGAAGCATACATATATAGAAAACATAATATGAGTATATACAAAAAAAAATATCATTTGAGATACCAATTGAAAATATGATATAAATCAAGTATATAACTCATAATAAACCACCCTTTTTCATGCACAAGATAAAATTTTTTTAATAAGGCATACAAGACATGCTCGCCCATCCGTCCGCCCTTAAAGGGGTTGGTAGGGGTTTTCAAAAATAGGAGGTTGAAAATATTTATATTGTGAAAATATTACCAAATGAAGAATAAATAACTGTTAAATTAATTTTTGAAAAACTAATTAAAGATCCTTCAAACGTGAAATCAAATCATATGGGTCCATGAAGCATGCTAAAAACACAAGAATTGACACTCGAAATCTATAAGGCTCAAAAATAATCATGAAACAAAGTCATGAATAAACAAATAAGGTGTGAGAGTACCATAATCATGTGAGTAGTATTTTCATGAACTTAAGCAATAAGGCTCAAAAACATCAATCATGTGAAAAACATGAAAATTTATTTTTCATATAAAGATGAAAATCATAAAAATTTATTTTTCATCTAAAAATAAACTTCTAGGCATATGTATGTTTTTATCCAAAACTAATAATATGCATACATATCCCAAACATAAAAAGAGTCCATAATATAAATTACATGAAGGCAAATGACTCAAAGGGTATACATGTATATTATTAGATTTGAATAAAAATAGCATATACAAGAAGTAAAAATATGTAAATAGACAAAACAAGTGTAAATGAGGAAATCATCAAAACTAGGCTATACATGTGCATGTAGTGAGTACAAATGAATAATGAAGTGCAAACATATATGAATCAAATGTTGCTCACTACTTGTACACGTATATATACAAGTTTTGACAAAAACTATATCTAAACAAGTATTTACCACATGAAGCATATACAAAACATGAATGTTTTAACAAACACTAACACATGCTAAAAATCATCAATTATAAATGCATGAAAATAAACTAGGAGTTTAGAGATAGTTACCAAACCAAAGAATTATACTCTAAATCTCCAAAACATGGTGGTTGTCCCACAAAACCTCCTTGATAGCAGTGCATCAAATGTGTGTCCATCAAGTCCATGTGCATCCACCATCAAGGCACCAACTCTCTCACATTTTGTGGGAGCCCGCACCTACATCGAATACAAAAGGTGGGGATTTTGGTACCCATTATCTTTGGGTCCGCGGGGGTTAGTATTGTAAGGAACCCAAATATTCTTATTAGCAAAATTTAAAGAATTAATTCTATCATAAAAAAATCTTGCTAAATTGCCTTTACGATCGCAATGTGTACACTTGTACACTCTAGGATGCATATGTTTATAAGTGTGGTCATGGCGTGTAAAGTGTGCATATGCATGTTGAGGGTAGTGTGCATGAACATGTGAAACTTGTTTCTTTTGAAATAAGGATTCCAATTTAGAATGGTTAAATGCACATTTGCTCAAAGTTGAGCTCAAACAATCTATTTTATTTTTTAAAATTTTAACTTCATTTTTATCAATAGTTGTGGCATGAAAAACATGATCAACAATCTTTTTCTTTTTAGAAACATTAACTTTTTCTTTTTCAACGATTTTTCTTTTTAAAGAGATGTTTTCTTACAAAGCAACTTCTTTTTGTTTTTCACCAAAACAATTTTATTTTCAAAGAAGTGTTTCCTTCACAAAGATCATTCAATTTAGAAAGCAAGGAAATATTTTCATTTTTCAAACATTCATTTTCTTTTGAAACATTTTCAAATTTTGTTTGAAAAGAATCTTTTTCTTTTAACAAACAATCAAATTTATTTTTCATTTTCTTATTATCCTTTTTAAGCATTTCATACTTTTCTAAGAGTTGTTGACAAAAAGATTCAAGTTCATTATAGGACATATCAACATCCTCTTCTAGCTCGGATTCGGTGTTTACCTCAAGGGGGTTATCCCCTTGGACCATGTAGCATACATTGGAAGTTTCACTTCCAACATCCGAGTCGCTCCCCGCATAATATTGTTCTTGTTCGTTAAGGGAGATGATGGTGTTCCAAACTACAAAAGCCGAGTCAAGATTAGCAACCCTACATAAATAATTATTGTTTAGGGTACTCTTCAAGGCATGAATGGCTTTTGAGTTAGCCTCAATATACTTACTATTATTAACATATGAATCTTTAATAGTAGAAAGATAAACATGAATGCCTAGGCCTTTGAGGTACATAGACATCTTAACCTTCCAAGTATAGATGTTAAGAATGTCAGAGGTGGGAGGTGACATGAAATCCATGTGTGTGTACAAATATTGTGATTAGCTACAAATGAGGATCTTTAACTCTGGATTGTAAGACCCAAATCAAGAGTACTTGGCTCTGATACCAATTGTAATCACCTAGAAGGGGGTGAATAGGTGACTATCTAATCTAATGGTCAATTAATGCGGAATTAAAACTATGTATGCAAACTAAAACTACTTAAGCTAAAAACCAAGTATAACACAAGAGTGTAGCCGGATTCCCCGTGAAGGGTTCTAGATTAACTCCTCAAGATTCCTCTAGATAAGAGTTGAGGTGCCGCGTTGGCTCTCTTGGTTGAATACTAGTGTTAGCAAACAAACCCTAAGCATATAACAATATGAGCACAAATATATATCAAGCATATAAAGATGAAAGCAATATAAGCATGCAAGATATAAACAAGTAAGAGATAGAGAGAGAGCAATCGTAAACACGAGAGAATTATTTCGAGGTTCGAGCACACTTGCTCTACGTCCCCGCCTTCAACACTATGAAGGATTTTCACTAAAAACGATCCCACCGGATCACTCGGTGCCGCAACACCTACAAGGAGTTCTCACTAGAACTCTTGGACTCTCTAGTCCCTTCACTCGTTCCCCCAAGAACTACACTCCGCAAGACGCAAGCTTGCCGAGGCCGCACCTCTACAAATAGCTCTCACTAGAACTCGAAACACCGCGAACATACAAGTCCGCCTCCTCAAAGCAAAGATGAAGTCTTTGGTAATCACAACACTTTGATCACCTAAAAATAATCTCACAACAACTCTCCTATAGGATGGATATATCAATGGATAGCTCAAGTGATTGTGAGAAAACTTGGATTGAATGTGGTGGTGAATAACTCAAGAAAATAACTTTTGAAAACTCTTGATAAACTCTCCTTTTGAATGGAAGTATTTGGCTCAAATACAAGTGGAGAAAACCTCTTAATAGAGTAGGAAAAATTGGGTTTAAAACTCTCCAAAAATCTTGTTTAAATAGTCCAAGAAACCCCCATTTTATAGGCCTAGAAAAAACTAGCCGTTGGGACCAAATCAACAGTCTGGACGGCTGTCGGTCGACCGCCCGGTCGATCGGCCAACGGTCAGATTTCTGACCGTTGAGCCAGCGGTCGACCGGCCCGGTCGACCGTGGCCTGGAACAGAGAGCAGAACTCTCTCCGGTCGACCGACCTAGTCGACCGGGGCTTTCCAGAGAGCAGAGCTCTCTGGACAGTCGACCGGGTCGGTCGACCGGCCCTCCAGCCAGACCTGGCATGCACATTTGTGCATGTCGGTCGACCGACTCGGTCGACCAACTCCTAGTTCGATCGACCGGCCCGGTCGACCGGCAGAAGCCAAAACAGTGATTATGGGTATTAAAAATTTGACTTTTTGACTTAAATAAAATCCAATAAAATCTCTAAAAATCTACAAAAATAGTTTTAGTATTATACTTTGATATACAAACATGTTTGAGTAAAATCAAAATATGTTACAAACATTTTGAACTATTTTTATAACTTAGAAATTTTGGCATAAAACAAAATCTGTATTTTCCAATAGATTTATTCAAAACTTCTCCAAATACAAAAACAAGATATTTTAAACAATTTTAAAGCATAGAGTGTATGGATATGATCCACTACACATAAATGATGAAATTTCTATGTTTTATCAATAAGCACTAAAATAGTTTATAGTATTTAACCAAAACTATTTTTCCAAAATAAAAACTCTTTTATATTTTTCAAAATGAAAATTCTTTTCCAAAATGAAAACTCTTTTATGAAAACGCAAATAAATCTTGTGTGTGAGTGTATATGGTATATTTGAGCAATCCACTAACTATTCTATCCTTTACATTTTATCTAAAACAAAATCTTAACAAACAAACCTAGACACAAGTCTTCACTTGAAGTCTTCTTCTCCTTCTTGACTTGGTCCAAACCTTGATCCAAAGAGCTAGACTCCTCTTGAGTACTTGATGTGGTCTTGATGCATAGGCTCTTGAATCAAACCGTGTTAGCTCCAAAACTTGACTTTAAATCCTTTGTTGAAGCTAAACACCTGCTAAGATCTTGATCATAAATCTGAGACTAATTAACACAAGATCATTAGTACTATAACTACATGAGTTAATCATCATTAAAACTAGAGTGATAGGCTTTTGGGCCAATAAGTGGAGGACGTGGAGTATTGATGGAGAATTTTGAAGGTGAAGAGGGTGATGAAGATATGGGTTTTGTTGAAATTGAAGGTGGAGGGGTGGTGGTTGAATGAAAAGGAGTTGGTGGAGCGAAGGGGGGTATAGGGGTGGTGGCCGGAGGCTATAAGGGGCGGCGGTGGTGATGGTGGAGGCGGCGGTGGTGATGAATGAAGTGGGTTGGTTTTGGTTGAAGGAGGTTGAAGTTGAAATTAGAAATGAAAAGGGAAAAGGAAGATGAAGGGTTTTAATAGGGAAGAAAAGAGAAAGTGATGATGGAAGGGATTGGGAGGGGGATGTATCAGCAGTCCAACCTGCCTTGGCTGCTGCTGCAGGCGGCTAGAGCAGGCGGCGGGCGATTGTGGCAGGGGAGGAAGTCAAAGGGGAAGAAAGGAAAGAAAGAAAAAGAAAATAAAGGAAAAGGAAAAAATAAGAAAAAAGAAAAGAAAATAGTAAAAAAACTTTATTATTAAATAATTAATTTATTAAAATATCTGAAAGTATAAAGTAGGGGAGTAGAGAAGGAAAAAGAAAGAAAAGAAATTATCGGTAAATAATATTATAATTTTAATAGGGCAAAAATTTGACTATTTCAGAAACGTTTCAAAAAATTCTCAAAAATAGAAAATATTATTTTAAGATGTCCAGTGAAATCGGATTCAAGAAATTCAATATAGTTTTCCAATTAAAAATCTTGAAACCTTCCGGCGATACGGCCGACATCAGGATCGGTCAAATTTTGATAAATTTAGAAAAATCTCAAAAAATATATTTAGATAGAAAATGAAATTCTAAGAAGTAATGTGAAAGTTGTTTTTGAAAATTCAATCCCATTTGAAAACTAAAAATCTGGGAATCAGTCAGCGATGCCCACCGACACCGATTTTGGAGATTTTGTAAAATAATTCTGAAAAATTTTAGAAAATCATAAAAAATCTAAAATTTTATGAAACATCAAATCAGACTACCAGAAATATCAAACTGGGCTGCATGCTAGTATCAGGTTCTCGGTTCGGGCCAGGCTGACTCTAGGTCTGAAACTACAGATCCAATACACAATAACATAAGCAATCATAACTTAAATACAAATACTGGAATAAAATTGAAACAACACAGTTAAAGAATTCAGGACATGCATCCGGGTATGTATCCCGGGAAGGGGTGCTACAGATTCAGTTCTCTTTCATTCAGGGTTCCAACATGCCTTCTATCTTCGAGGATTTTCGAAACCAAGCGAGAAGAAAATTCTATCGAGGAGGCGGTTTGGTCACCTGACTGATTGCATCATCAAAGGGATAAAGTGATCGTGTGCTGATCAGATTCCTACCGACATACTTCGTCAGAAACCTCAGAGAAGATCTACCTATAATTTTCTTTTAATTGCTTGTAATTTCGCTCCATCTCTTTGTAAGTTTTCCCCAATCAACTTTCAACGGAAAACAATATCATAGGTAGGATTCCCTCTCTACCACCATCTATCATGACATAATCTCTCTCTTAGAGGCCTCTCATCTTCTCTAAGGATCAAGAAGAGAACTTGGTAGCTGTAGAGAAGAATCTCCTCTCTCAACTCTGGTGTCCTTGAGATCGTGCAACCTTCGGCATCCCTTTCGTCGGCATTCCTTTCGTGATGAAATCAGGTATGCCTAACCCTCCTTCCCTTTGATCTTGATAAAGAGACTATTCATATGAAATCTTATTTGGAATAATTATTAGATCTTACAATTCGTATCATAGCCTCCTCTTTATCGGATCATCAGGATCTACAAAAATTTTGATCTCGATATAATAAAATTATGAATCTCTTTGTTTAATTCAGTAAATTTTATTTTTTTGTCTCAAATAATTATATTAAATTGGAGATGATAAATTGAATTATATATATATATACACACACACACACGAAATTTTTTCTGTGTTATTTTGTTTTTAATTAAACAGAAAATCAAAAAAAATTAAGTTAAAGGTTCCTTAATTATCTTGGATTTCCTAATTAATTTTTAAATTGATTGAGTTTAATTAGAGTCAGGATTATGAGTTTAATCTAATAAAGAAATTGATCCTAGTCAATCTCATATTAAATTAATTGAGTTTTTTGTTGGCCCGAAGGCCCATCACTCTAGTTTTGATGATGATCAACTCATGTAGTTATAGTACTAATGATCTTGTGTTTAATTAGTGACAGATTTATGATCAAGATCTTAGTAGGTGCATAGCTTCAACAAAGGATTTGAAGTCAAGTTTTGGAGCTAGCACGGTTTGATCCAATAGCCATTGGATCGTGTTTGGACCAAGTCAAAAAGATGAGAAGGCTTCAAGTGAAGACTTCAAGAAGATGAAGACTTGTGTCTACATTTGTTTTTGTAAGATTTTATTTTAGATAAAATGTAAAGGATAGAATAGTTGGTGGATTGCTCAAATATATCATATACACACACACACTCTTGATTTAGTTTGTTTTAGAAAAGATTTTTCTCTTTGACAAAATATCTTTTGGGTTTTGGTATTCAAGTTTATATGTTTTTAACCAAAACCATGTTTAGAGCTTAATGTCAAAATATAGATATTTTACCATGTTTGTGTAGTGGATCATATCCATACACACTATGCTTCAAAGTTGTTTAAATATCTTGTTTTTGTATTTGGTGAAGTTTTGGAAAAATAAGTTTTGAAAAATAAAGTTTGGAAAAATACTGTTTTTCATTTGAGCCAATTTTTCCATATTACAAAAATAGTCCAAATTATTTGTAACATGCCTTGATTTTGTGCAAGCATGTTTGTTTATCAAAGCATATTGGTAAAACTATTTTTGTAGATTTTTATATATTTTATGGGATTTATTTCATTCAAAAAGACCAAGTTTTAAATCCCTTAACATTGTTTCCTGGCTTCATCCGGTCGACCGGGATGGTCGACCGCAGCTTGAAGTCGGCCGACCGTCCCGGTCGACCGACGTGCACAGACGTGCACGCCAGTTCTGGCAGGTGGCCGGTCGACCGACCCGGTCGACCGTCCAGAGAGCTCTGCTCTCTGGAAGTGCCCCGGTCGACCGACCGGTCGACCGGACAGAGAGCAGTACTCTCTGTATCTAGCCTCGGTCGACCGACCGGTCGACCGATAGCACAACGGTCTGAAATATGACCGTTGGCCGGTCGACCGGGGGGTCGACCGACAGTTCCGTCAGACCCCAACGGCTAGTTTTTCTAGCCCTATAAATTTGGGGGTTTGGGCATTGTTTTTCAAAAAGATTTCTAGTGGGTTTTGAGCCAGTTTTTCCTACTTCATTAAAAGGGTTTTCTCCACTAAATTGAGAGCTAATACTTCCAATCAAAAGGGGAGTTTATCAAGAGTGTTTAAAAGTGAATTTCTTGAGTTTTCCTCCACCATCTCAATCCTTGTTTTCTCACACAACACTTGAGTTATCCATTGCTATATCTACCTATAGGGTTTTGTTGTGAGAGTTTTATTGGTGATCAAAGTGTTTAGATCACCAAGAGATCTTTCTTGTTTCTTGAGGAGGCGGACGAGTGCGTTCGCGGTTGTTTCGAGTTCGTGTGTGAACTCTTGTTTGAGGTGCGGCCTCGGCGAGCCGGTGGGCTTTGTGTGTGTACGGGCTAGAGAGTCTGAGGGATTGTAGGTGTTGCGGCACCGAGGAGTGATCCAATGGGATCGATTATAGTGGAAATCCTTCGTGTGTCGAAGGCGGGGATGTAGAGCAAGTGTGCTCGAACCTTGAAACAAATCCCTTGTGTTTGCGATTGCTCACTCTCTCTCTTTGTCTTCTTGTTTATATCTTGCATACTTATCTTATCTTTATCTTTATATGCATGATATACATTTGTGCTTAATTGATATACATGCTTGGGTTTGTTTGCTAACACTTGTATTTAACCAAGAGAGCCAACGCGGCACCTCAACCCTTATCTAGGGGAATCTAGAGGAGTTTGTCCAGAGCCCTTCACGGGGAATTCGGCAACACTCTTGTGTTATACGTGGTGTTTAGTGTAAGAAGTTTAATTAGGTCATAATAGTTTTTAATTCCGCATTATTTGGCATTTAGTGACCATTAGATTAGCCATCACCTATTCACCCCCCTCTAGGTGACTTTACAATTGGTGTCAGAGCCAAGTGCTCTGAATTTGGGTCTTACAACCTAGAGTTAAGATCCTTTTTTAGGCTAATCACAATATTTGTACACACACCATGGACTTCATGTCACCACCCACCTTTGACATTCTTAACATCCAAATTTGGAAGGTTAAGATGTCCTTGTACCTCAAGGCCCTAGGCATTCATGTTTATCTTGCCATCACTAAAGATTCATATTGTTCTAATGGCAATAATTTTGAGGCTAATGCAAAAGCCCTTCATGCTATAAAATCAACCCTAAATGATGATTATCTATCTAGGGTTTCTAATGTTGATTCGGCTTTTGTAGCTTGGAACATCATCACCTCCCTTGGCGAAAAGGATCTATATTATGCCGGGAGCGATTCGGATGTTGGAAGCGACGTCTCAACATGTGCTATATGGTCCAAGGGATAACCCCCTTGAGGTAACTACTGAATCCGAGGTAGATGAAGATAATGACATGTCATATGATGAGCTTACTTCATTTTGTCAACAATTACTTGAAAAATATGACATGTTAAGAAAAGATAATAAAAATTTTAAAAAGAATTTTGATTGCATGCTAAAAGAAAATGATTCATTTAGAAATAAGTATGCATGCATTGAAAAAGAGAATGAAATTTTGAAAATGAGAATGTTTCCTTGATGTTCAAATTAAATGATTATGTGAAGGAAACACAAATTTGAAAAATAAAATTGCTTTGGTGGAAAACAAAAGGAAGTTGTTTTTCAAGAAAATAATTCTTTAAAAAGAAAAATTTGTGAAAAAGAAAAAGAAAGTTTTTGTAAAAAGAATAAGAAAAATGATTTTAAATCTCACCATGCTTTACATGCCACCATTAATGATAATGAGATGAAATTTTTGAAAAATAAAATTGATAGTTTAAGCTCTACTTTGAGCTCATGTGCATTTAATCACTCTAGATTGGAGTCTTTGTTTTCAAAGAAACAAACTCCACATTCTCATGCACATCATTATCATGCATTTGCTTATGTTGCACGTCACAATCACAAACACACTCATAAGCATTCTAAGGTGTACAAATGTACACATTGTGGCCGGAAAGGCCATTTAGCAAAGTTTTGTTTTGATAAGTTGCATCATATAAATTTTGCTAATAAGAAAAATTTTTGGGTTCCTTACAAAGTTAACCCCCAAGGACCAAAGAAAATGGGTACCAAAACTCCCACCTTGTGTTTTTGATGTAGGTGAGGGCTCTCACACGACGTGAGAGGAATGGTGCCTTGATGGTGATGCATGGACTTGAAGGACATATAATTGATGCACCGCTATCAAGGAGTTTTGGTGGGACAACCACCATGTTTGGAGTTTTGGAACATAGTTCCTTAGTTGGTAACTATTTCTAAACTCTTAGTTTGTTTACATGCTTGTTCATATGTCATATTTTTAGCATGTTCATGTTTTAGGTTTTGTGCTTCATGTGGTAAATACTAGTTTAAATGTAGTTTTTATCAAAACTTATATTTATACATGTACAAATAGTGAGAATAAATTGATTCATATATGTTTGCACTTCATGCTCATTTGTACTCACTTTATGCACATGTATAGGCTAGTTTGATGATTTCCTCATTTACACTTGTTTTGCCAAATTTTCGTGTTTTTACTTCATGTATATGTAAATTTTTATTCAAATCTAATAAATATACATGTATATCCTTTTTGAGTCTCTTGCCTTCATGCAAACTATATAATAAACTCGTTTTATGTTGGGATATGTATGCATATTGTTAGATTTAGATAAATCATACATATACCTAGAAGTTTATTGTTTTTAATGAAAAAATAAATTTTCATGTTTTGTTTGATAAAATAATATGAATAATTGTTTTGATCATTTTGAGCCTTAATGACTATTTTCATGAAAATGCTATATACATGATTCTTGTACACTCATACTTCATTTGTTTTGTCATGACTTTGATTTATGAACACTTTTATGAGCTTAATCGATTTTGAGTGTCATCTCTTGTGTATTTGGTATGATTCATGAAATACATATGATTTGGTTTCATATTTTTTTGAAGGATCTTTAACTAGTTTTTCAAAATTAATTAACTAGTTATTTATTCTTCAATGTTTATGAGAAATACATATGATCCTATTATTGTTTCAATTGGTATCATTGAATCATTTCAATTGGTATCAATTTGACTCTATTTTGTATATACTCATATTTTGTTTTCTTATATATGTATGTATCAATTTCATTTGGTATACTCATTTTCATACATATATATGAGTTATTTGTGCTTGAGTTAAAATTGTTTTACATGTTTAAAGCACAAAGTTGTTTATGATAAGAAAATAAAAATTTAAGAAAAATTCTCAAGATTTGTTTTATTGAGAAAATTCAAAATTTTGTTTTATAAGAAAAATTCAAAATTTTGATTTGTATTGCCTATATGCAAGGAGAGCTTACATCTCTTCTACATATAGATTCATGATGAGTGTATAGTATTGAGGAGCTTGACAACTCTTCTTTATGTGGTACACGTGTGTGTAGGGGAGCTTCACATCTCCTCTTATGCATTACATATTATACGTTATGTGAATTAGGGCTTGTCATCCCTCTTTCATGTAATGTATATGTGTAGGGAAGTTACTTAACCGTCTTCCTCTTCATGAATGTATAGCATATAACCTTTTATTGATATGTTTGATTTGACCCCTATTGATCTCTTTGTTTATGACAAAAAGGGGAGAAAAATTTGTTGATTGTGTTTTTTTACCCCTTTGTTGATGATTGACAAAAAGGGGGGAAGATTTTGGACTTATATGCATGTTTTGTGAAAAAGGTTGTTTATGCATATATGTTTGTTTTGCAAATAGGAGAAAAAGAATTGATGTGTTTATGCTTGAGTGCATGTTTTATCTCCATACATTTGCATACATGTTTATGAGCTTTATTACATATCTATTTTTATATGTGTTATGCATGAGTTAAGGGGGAGCTTCTTTGAAGCTTTACTTTAATCCATGCATATATAACTTCATGAGTTTTGTCATCATCAAAAAGGGGGAGATTGTTGGCGCGAAGGTCCATCACTCTAGTTGATGATGATCAACTCATGTAGTTATACTACTAATGATCTTGTGTTTAATTAGTGACAGATTTATGATCAAGATCTTAGTAGGTGCATAGCTTCAACAAAGGATTTGAAGTCAAGTTTTGGAGCTAGCACGGTTTGATCAAGAGCCATTGGATCGTGTTTGAACCAAGTCAAGAAGATGAGAAGGCTTCAAGTGAAGACTTCAAGAAGATGAAGACTTGTGTCTAGGTTTATTTTTGTAAGATTTTGTTTTAGATAAAATGTAAATGATATAATAGTTAGTGGATTGCTCAAATATATCATATACACACACACACACACTTGATTTAGTTTGTTTTAGAAAAGATTTTCTCTTTGACAAAATATCTTTTGGTTTTTGGTATTCAAGTTTATATGTTTTTAACCAAAATCATGTTTAGAGCTTAATGTCAAAAACATAGATATTTCACTATGTTTGTGTAGTGGATCATATCCATACACACTATGCTTCAAAGTTGTTTAAATATCTTGTTTTTGTATTTGGTGAAGTTTTGAAAAAACAAGTTTTGAAAAATAAAGTTTGAAAAAATACTGTTTTTCATTTGAGCCAATTTTTTCATATTACAAAAATAGTCCAAATCATTTGTAACATGCCTTGATTTTGTGCAAGCATGTTTGTTTATCAAAGCATATTGGTAAAACTATTTTTGTAGATTTTCTATATTTTATGAGATTTTATTTCATTCAAAAAGACCAAGTTTAAATCCCTTAACATTGTTTCCTGGCTTCATCCGGTCGACCGGGACGGTCGACCGCAGCTTGAAGTCGGCCGAACCGTCCGGTCGGCCGACGTGCACAGACGTGCACGCCAGTTCTGGCAGGTGGCCGGTCGACCGACCCGGTCGACCGTCCAGAGAGCAGAGCTCTCTGGAAGTGCCCCGGTCGACCGACCGGTCGACCGGACAGAGAGCAGTACTCTCTGTATCTGGCCTCGATCGATCGACCGATCGACCGATAGCACAACGGTCTGAAATATGGACCGTTGGCCGGTCGACCGGGCGGCGACCGACAGTTCTGTCAGACCCCAACGGCTAGTTTTTCTAGCCCTAAAATTGGGGGTTTGGCATTGTTTTTCAAAAAGATTTCTAGTGGGTTTGAGCCAGTTTTTCCTACTTCATTAAAAGGGTTTTCTCCAATAAATTGAGAGCTAATACTTCCAATCAAAAGGGGAGTTTTATCAAGAGTGTTAAAAGTGAATTCTTGAGTTTTCCTCCACCATCTCAATCCTTGTTTTCTCACACAACACTTGAGCTATCCATTGCTATATCTACTATAGGGTTTTGTTGTGAGAGTTTTTATGGTGATCAAAGTGTTTAGATCACCAAGAGATCTTTTCTTGTTTCTTGAGGAGGCGGACGAGTGCGTTCGCGGTTGTTTCGAGTTCGTGTGTGAACTCTTGTTTGAGGTGCGGCCTCGGCGAGCCGGTGGGCTTGCGGTGTGTAGGGGCTAGAGAGTCCGAGGGATTGTAGGTGTTGCGGCACCGAGGAGTGATCCATTGGGATCGATTATAGTGGAAATCCTTCGTGTGTCGAAGGCGGGGATGTAGAGCAAGTGTGCTCGGACCTCGAAACAAATCCTTTGTGTTTGCGATTGCTCACTCTCTCTCTTTGTCTTTGTTTATATCTTGCATACTTATCTTGTTTTTATCTTTATATGCATGATATACATTTGTGCTTAATTGACATACATGCTTGGGTTTGTTTGCTAACACTTGTATTTAACCAAGAGAGCCAACGCGGCACCTCAACCCTTATCTAGGGGAATCTAGAGGAGTTTGTCCAGAGCCCTTCACGGGGAATTCGGCAACACTCTTGTGTTATACGTGATGTTTAGTGTAAGAAGTTTAATTAGGTCATAATAGTTTTTAATTCCGCATTATTTGGCATTTAGTGATTATTAGATTAGCCATCACTATTCACCCCCCTCTAGGTGACTTTACATTTTTTTAGGCTGATTTGGGTTTTAGAGTTGAGATAGAATTTTAGTATATTAAGAAAATTTGTGGTAAAATTCTAATCAAATAAAGAAATCCAATCCCAATTAATCTCATATTAATCTGATCGAGTTTTATTCAGTTTACTAAACTCGACCATTAAGAAAACCTATAACTTAACCATTGCGGGTCGGGTCTGATCCAGACTCGATAAGCACTGCATGCCCATTTTACCAATAGAAACTTCAATTAGCTATTACATGCTCATTTAATTTATTTTGGCGTGTAAATAGTCATCTTGAAGTTCTTGACGAGCACTACAGTTTTATATGCAATAAAGTGATAAAAATAGTTAGTCAACATAAGAAGGCATTAAAGTATTTGTTTATCATGATACTATGTATCCTTATATGCTTCGGCTTCATCAATTTTTATTATATTGCTTATATTATTCTAGTATGATGAATATTGATTTACTGTAGTAGATAACATACAAGTAAAGATATATACATGTTCAAATTAAAAAAATTATAAAAAAGCTTATTTAATTATGTATATAGTTCATGCGGACAATACCGGCTCCGAGGAAGACTATTTTGGCCGAATTATGTACGGCATCGGTACTTGATGTAGGTAATACAAGTGAGAGAACGTTGGTGAGTGGTAGTCGGCTCAAAGGAAGGTTGTCACAATATAGGCCCATATTGCATTACCCTCATTAACTAGTCTGACGACAGAATAAAAATCCAGATGTGTAAATTTGTATGGCCCATGCGATAGCAATCGGCCCAAAGGAAGGTTGTCATTATTGCCAGGTCATTACATATATTAATGGTCGATATAGATATTTAAACTTTGAGACCAATCTTATAAAAGGGTAGTCGACTCAAAGGAAGGTTGTTTTCTTACATAGAACCTAAACTTTAGGGTATCTATATTGGTCCAGTACAGTGTTGGCACAAAGAGACACAACTTCTTATAAAAGTTTGACTGGCGCTCTATCAGTCAGAATGGTTGCATTTCTGAATTTCACTTTTTATAGCTATTACAGTAGAATTTTGTTAATGCAATATTTAAGTTAAATTGATGAGGAAATTGTATGCTTATGTAGTCTAAATTGAATGGTACAAATTTTAAGAAGTTGTAAGACCACGTTAAAAGATCGTTCTTGATTCAGGACCTAGATTACACCTTAAAGACTAACGGACCCCTTCTATCACTAACAAAAATTCAGTTAAAGAAAAGGTCAATTATGATGAGTGGGAGAGGTCTAATAGGACGTGTCTACTGGTCATAAAATATTCTATTCTTATAACTATTAGGGTTTTATGCCTGATAAAGCCAGTGCTAAGAGTTTTCTAGTTGAAGTAGCCGATCGGTTTATTAAATCGGATAAACTTGAGGCCAGCATGCATCTTATCAAGCTGATAAATATGCACTACAACGACAAAGAAAACATAAGGTAGTACATTAGGGACATGTCCAATCTTGTTTCTAAACTAAAATCACTGAATGAACTCTCTAAAGAGATTCTAGTGTATTTTATTTTGATCTCCTTTCTTACACAGTATAACTATTTTCAAGATATTATTTATAATGCTCAAAGAAAAAAATGGTGTCTCATTGGACTCATCAGCACTGTGTTCGGAAGAAGAGAGATTGATAAGAAAAGGCTGAAAGTTTTCACTTAGCATCTGGGGTAAACACCTCTAATAAGAAGAAAAAATATAACTAAAGGGAGGAATATAAACACCACTACAGTTGCTGATTTAAGTGGCAAAAGTGTAGAAGAAGCTAAGGTCATTGCATGCTTCTTCTGCAATATGATAGACCTGCGAGGGCTGGTGATGGCGAGCGGCGGCAGGCGGCAAGCTGTACGCGGTGACCTGAGAACAGATACTCAAAAAAAAGAAAACAGAGGATTTTTTTTGTGCTGCTAGAAGATGCAGCTTTTTGGTTTTTTTTACTTCTCCTTTTATTATGCAAAACAAAGAGAAAGAGGGCCTACAAAATAGGATTGTGGCCACGCACACAATGACCACGTCGCGCACGGCTTCCACAATCTGGGGCTCGTGCGCACGTACATGCGGAATGGGAAAAAAAACCGGAAACAAACTTAGCTAATTAAATTGAAAAAGTCAAGGCTTTAGCTAACAATTCTCCCCCTAAGCCTTGCTTTGCTTGATCTCGACGAGGCCAAGTCTGGAACGCAGCTGAATGAACCTCTCACGTCCGAGCGCCTTCGTCAAGATATCTGCCAGTTGATTGTTGGTGTCGATTGGCTCCACCCTTACCCTGTTCTCCTCGATACACTGCCTGATGAAGTGATACTTGGTGTCTATATGTTTGCTGCGATCGTGGAACACAGGATTCTTGCTCAACTGGATCGCAGATTGATTGTCGATCTTCAGAGTGATTGCGCCGGTTTCTTCTTCTCCCCTGAGCTCGGCAAGGAGTCGTGCCAGCCAAACACCCTGACATGTAGCCGTGGTGGCCGCAATGTACTCTGCCTCGCAGCTCGACAAGGCCACCACCTTCTGCTTCTGGGATTGCCAAGTGACCAGATTGCCGCCAAGGAAGAACAACACGCCAGCGGTGCTCTTGCGTGTATCAACATCTCCGGCAAGGTCGCTATCGCTGTAGCCGACCAAGTCACTGCCTCCTTTCTTCCTTCCATAGTGGCACCCGAAGTTCACCGTTCCTGCAACGTAGCGCAGCACGCGCTTGACGGCCACCAGATGCTCTGTTGTAGGCTTCTCCATGAACCTGCTGACGTACCCCACGGCATACGCGATGTCCGGCCTTGTGTTCACCAGGTAACGCAAGGCGCCCACGATTCTGCGATATTCAGTAGCATCTACGGCAGGGGCGGTGCTTGCCTTACTTAATTTCAGGTGTGACTCCATAGGAGTGTGGCTCGGGTTGCAGTCACTAAGGCCTGCTGCTGTCAGGATCTTCACCGCATAGGCTCTTTGGCTCACGGTGATGCCGCCGTTGTTCTGGACCACCTCCAGGCCAAGGTAGTAGCGCAGCAGTCCCAGATCCGCCATCTGGAACGTGGCCTTCATCTCCTCCTTGAACTGCTTGAGCTCGGAGTGGCTGCCACCGGTGATGATGAGATCATCGACGTAGACGCCCACCACGAGCCGATGCTCGCCCACGCCACGCATGTACACGGCGTGCTCCGACTCGCTGCGCTGGAAACCGAGCGCCACCAACGACGCGTCCAGCTTGGCGTACCAGGCGCGTGGTGCTTGGCGAAGCCCATAGAGCGCCTTGGACAGGCGCAGCACCTTTTGCTCTTCGCCGGCGACGATGAAGCCCGGTGGCTGCGTGACGTAGACCACTTCCTGGAGTTCCCCATTGAGGAAGGCCGACTTGACGTCCATGTGATGGACCGGCCACCCCTCGCTTGCCGCGTGTGCCAGCAGGAGCCGAACAGACTCAAGCCGTGCCACCGGCGCGAAGACTTCATCAAAGTCGACGCCTTGTTGCTGCACGAAGCCTTTTGCCACAAGACGCGCCTTGTGCTTGGTGACGACCCCGGCTGCATCCTTCTTAGTCTTAAAGACCCACTTGAGGCCGATCGGGCGATGGTTCGCCGGTGCCTCGACCAGCTCCCATGTACCATTGGCCTCGATCGCTGTCATCTCGTCGAGCATCGCCTTCCGCCAACACTCGTACGCTTGAGCTTCTTGAATGACGCCGGCTCGTCGGTGTTCACCATCAACAAATCCTCCCCAAGCTCCCGTCGTGCCAAACCCGGAATTGCCGCTGGCCCGATGACGTCCCCGATGCTGCGAAGCCGAAGGGGCGCGTCGTCGTGGTCCGCGTCGAGGTCGGGCGACACTGGTGTGCCTGGTGCAGGGGACGCCGGCTGTATGCCTTGTGCAGGGGATGTCGCCGGTGTGCTCGGCGCAGCGGACGCCGCCTGCTCCTCCTGGTGCGTGATCACCACCTCGGGATGACTCACGGTCACATAGTCGATGAAGAAGTCGCTGTCGACTTGGTCGCCGTCCCATTTCCACTTCGCCTCCTCGTCGAACACCACGTCGCGTGTGACGCACACACGCCTAGTCGCCGGGTCATAGGTGCGGTACGCCTTGGAGCCCGGCTCGTATCCGATGAAGATCGTCGGCTTGCTGCGGTCGTCGAGCTTCTTGAGGTGTCCGGTCGTCTTGACGTGTGCGACGCAGCCGAAAGTTCGCAGATGGTGCACCCCCGGCCTGCTGCCCGTCCACAGCTCGTACGGTGTCCTGCCCCCAGCTCCCTTGGTCGACGCGCGGTTCAGGATGTAGACCGCCGTTGTCACCGCTTCGCCCCAAAACTTGCCTGGGAGCCCCTTCGCCTTGAGCATGCTCCGCGCTGTGCCGACCACAGTCTGGTTCCTGCGCTCGACGACGCCATTTTGTTGCGGCGTGTATGGCGCCGTCAGCTCACGCCGGATGCCCAGCTTGGCGAAGTATTTGTTGAAGTTGCCCACCGTGAACTCTCCCCCGCGATCGGTACGCAGAGCGCGCAGCTTCTTCCCGCTCTTACGCTCAGCTGCCGCCTGGATTCGCTGGATCGCCGCCGGCGCGGCATCCTTTGTGGGAAGCAAGGCCACCCACATGTACCGGCTGTAGTCATCGACGAGAAGAAGGAAGTAGCGGTTGCCGCTCGGTGTTGCCGGGGTGATTGGGCCGCAGAGGTCGCCGTGCACCAGCTCGAGCACCTCCGTCGAGCGTCTCTGTGCTTGGTGCGGGAACGGGGAACGCCGGTGCTTGCCGGCCAGGCATGCCTCGCACACCTGCTCAACCTGCGACAAGAGCGGCAGCCCGCGAACAAGCTCCTCTCGCCCCATCTTGCGCAGTGCGGCGAAGTTGATGTGGCCGAATCGGGCGTGCCAGCGCCACGCATCCTCGCCGGCGACAGCGTTCAGGCAGACTGGCCGTGCGATGTCGATGTCGCGCACGTACAGCCTGCCCGGACTGCGATGGATCTTGGCCAGCAGCCGCATGTGCTCGTCGCGGACACGCATCACGCCGTCCTGCACAAGGATCTGGAATCCGGCCTCGTCCAGCTGCCCGCAGCTGATGATGTTGGCGGTGAGGCGCGGGATGTAGTAGACGTTGGCGAGGGTGCGATGCTCGCCATTCTTGCATGCGAAGAGGACCGTGCCGCATCCTCGATGCGAACGACAGAGCCGTCACCGAACTTGACGGAGCCGGTCACACCAGTGTCGAGGTCGGAGAAGGCGGCCTTGGAGCCCGTCATGTGGTTTGACGCTCCAGTGTCGAAGATCCACTTCTTGGAGCTGCTCTCTTCATTACCGTGGACGGCATACGCCTTTTCTTCCATCAGCACCACATGATGAATGGGTGCCAGTGGCAAGGGAGACGCGGGCTCCATTGGTGAGGTTGGAGCTAGAGTGCTTGAAGATGACAGCTCCAATGCACATGATGAGATGAGCAGCTGCTTGCTCAGCTCCGAGGATGCTTGTCCACTTGCGGACGGTGGTACCTGCGTACATGAGCATGGCGTTATTGCCGGGGTCGTCGACGAGTTGCCGTCGTTGTGGACGAGGAGGAGGCTCGGCTCATCGTCCTCAGCCACATGGGTCTGCTCCTGCCTGGGTTTGCTCCTGCAGTCCTTGGCCCAATGGCCAATCTTGCCGCAACTGTGGCACTTGTCTCCATTTCGGCCCGGCGGTGGCTTGTAGCCGTCCCCGCCGTCGCCATTTGAGCTCCCCCTTCTTCCGGATTTACCGCCTCTTCCGCCGCGACCGCGCTTGCCATGCCCGCCGGAACCGACGCCACGGCGAGAGCTTGCCGCCTCCTTCTGCTTGTACCTCTCTAGCCACTGTTCCTCCGTGAGATACAGTTTGTCGCCGTCCCGACCGTTGACAGGGTCGATGTCGTCTTCGGCTGCTTTGAGGCGGCGGTGATCTCCTCTACAGACAGGTCATCCACATCAAGTAAAGTTTCTATGGAAAGAACAAGCTGCTTGTACCTCGGGCGAGCGACTCGGAGATACTTGTCGACGATCTTGGACTTGGGCTCGGGATCGCCCAGGGTTGCCAGCTCGTTGGTGAGGTTGTTGAGGCGCATAGCGAAATCCTCCACGGACTCCCCATCACGGAACGCGAGCAGCTCGTACTCGCGCCGCAGCTTCTGCGTGGTTGCCTTGCGGACTCGGTCGTCGCCGATCCGCATGGTCTTGAGGCAGTCCCACGCCTCCTTCGCCGACTCCTTGGTCGCGAGCGTGGAGAGCATATCCACCGGCACGGCGCTGCAGATCGCGTCGAGCGCCATCCGATCCACTTGGAACTCGGCGTCGCCAACTTCGACCGCGTCCCACAGCGAGCGCGCCTCCAGCTTGATCTTCATCAGCAGGGACCACTCGTTGTAATTTGTCTTGGTGAGAACGGGGTATTTGACTGGGCCTGCCGGCACAACCTTCTCGATGACGCGCTCCACCACAACTTGCTCCTTCCCCGCGGCTTGCGCGAAGGAGACCTTCCGCGTCGTTCACTCGGTGTAACCGAACGTGCCTCGCGTGATGCCATGTGCCCAGAGTGGCTCTGATACCAGGTGATAGACCTGCGAGGGCCGGTGATGGCGAGCGGCGGCAGGCGGCAAGCTGGCGGTGAACCTGAGAAACAGATACTCAAAAAAAGAAAACAGAGGATTTTTTTTGTGCTGCTAGAAGATGCAGCTTTTTGGTTTTTTTTACTTCTCCTTTTATTATGCAAAACAAAGAGAAAGAGGGCCTACAAAATAGGATTGTGGCCACGCACACAATGACCACGTCGCGCACGGCTTCCACAATCTGGGGCTCGTGCGCACGTACATGCGGAATGGGAAAAAAAATCGGAAATAAACTTAGCTAATTAAATTGAAAAAGTCAAGGCTTTAGCTAACAGCGGGGGTGACGAAGGGGGAGGGAGGTTGACAAAGTTGTCGCAATAAGGAAAATTAATACCATACCACGACATTGGTGACAAATATGCCAATTTTGCTCATAAGTGAAGTGTGTTGTACACATTCAGAAAAACGCCTACTTGGTTGCTACAAGAGAAACTATGCTTGGAGATATCATATTCCTGATAAATTTCTATTAATGTATCAAACACAATGGTTATTACATTGATTGGAGTATTATGCTAGACGATACCAAATACAATAATATTCTCAGAAAAATATTTAATGTCTAAAATAAGATTTCTAAAAAAAAATACGACTATTACATTTCACATACCAAACTAAACTTAAAGTATGCCTGAAATTAAGAGGAGGGGAGAGAGAAACCAGAATTTCTATTTGGTTAAAGGTTGGGGACAAGGTGGTGTTGCTATCACTGTTCCCCCTTAAACCGTGCATCGCCCGGGGTTCTTGACCAGCATATAGTGACTAAAATCACTTGCTGGTCTCGAGGAGCGGCGATGGAGGTGGAGAAGGCCGTTAACTTCAAAAACCTAACCTCAAGAGAGTACCAAGGCCACAAGAAGAAGGTAAAAATCACAAAAAAAATTCAATCTTTATTTGTGCCTTTTGTTCTTCTCAAACCCTAGAATAGTTGGTCTCTCTTCTTTTCCTTAAATTCTGCAAAAAATATCATAAAACCCCCCTTTGGTCCCTGAAAGAAAACCCGAGTTTTCCCCCAAATTCTAGACTACAATTGAACTATGGGTTATTTCTTGATGAAAGGTTCACTCTGTGGCGTGGAATTGCACTGGAACTAAGCTTGCATCGGGCTCTGTAGATCACACTGCCCGAGTTTGGAACATTGATCCCCATGGCCATGTAAGTGAATTATATGGCTGGTTCTGGATTAGTATCGAAGATATTGAATCTCTTTTCCCCTTAATTTAGGGTAAAGTGAAAGATGTTGAATTGAAAGGGCACACGGACAGTGTGGATCAGTTGTGTTGGGATCCCAAGCACAATGACTTGGTTGCAACTGCAGCAGGGGACAAGACTGTTCGTCTTTGGGATGCTCGTAGTAAGTGTATTGAATTCCTTGGACTTGTCGACTATGGCTTTTGTGTTAAAATCTTGACATGAGTATATGGATATTGTTGCAGTTATGTGCTTGTTTTATAATGGTATATTCAGATTCTGGGGAGACTTGACAGTCATTTGGATTAAGTTTTATGTCAAAACATGGTAAAAGTGGAATTAGGTGATCTTTTTTCTCATAGGAAGTTGCATGATGAGTCCGGCTGTATTTGATGGCTAAGCTCTGGAGTTAAGTAGACTTCCTATTGTTATAGTTCATGGTATGCAATCACTTTGTCAATATAGTTTAAACAACAGCAATAACAAGCAAGAGAAGTTTATTCTTTTGCTATATCAGAAGTTACTTGTAAATTGACAGTTCTTATTAGTAACATAATGGTTTGTATTAGGCTATAGATATGTATCATTAGCCAATCTTTTCCTTCATGGAATGAACTGTAAGCACTCAAGAATAAATAAGCTCCAACATCTCTCAATTTCGCGATACATAGATTTATCAAGGAAGTTTTTGTTTCATAACAGGTCTCATAACTTCGCTTAAGAATATGCCAAAATTAATATGCAAAATTCTGTTACTTTTGGATCGTGAAAATAGGCATTGTCTTTATGATTTTTAAGGAGTTGCTTTTTCTGTTGTTTTAATGTTTTTGAATTTTCTACTCTTCTGTATGAGCCACATGATAATCCCGTAGAAGTGCAGAAAAGGTTCACCTTTATATAAACTCAACTTCCCATAGCATAAGTTCTTGCTTACTATTATCTGATTTTCTAGGTGGAAAATGCGCTCAACAAGTCGAACTCAGTGGTGAAAATATCAACATTACTTCAAACTGATGGCACTCACCTAGCTGTGGGAAATAAGGTAGAAAAGGCTGAAATTATATTTATTAACTTCCATTCTTTTAGGAGTTTCAGATATTGTTCGGTAATGAAATGCGAAGATAATTATGAAAGATTCACATCAATATGCATGTGGATAAACCAAATAATGGCCATAACTAGCAAAACTCAGTTTCAACTATTTTAGTTGACTTCATGAATCCTTCTTCACAAATCATTCCCATTAAGTGCTAGATTTGTTTTAATGCAAGCTTTCCCCTCATCATTTTCAACTCTAATCCATGTTTTCTTAATTTATTCCTCCTACTTCCTGCCCTTTCTGCATAATTCATGCAAATGATTACGTGAAAAGAAAATGCTATTAATGTAACACAATTGTGTCTTATAAGCTCACAATTCAATTAATGATGGTCCCTTAAACTCTATTTTGTCAGTGAAGGTATCAATATTTTTTTTGACTCGTTCAGTTAGGAAACCAAGCCCTGAAGTCTTCTGGATATCATGTGCTAACTATGTAGTAGAAAGATGATCTTGTTCATGAATAAATTTTCGCTCATTGTTCATGTCTTTGGATCTGCTTTCTCTATTTCTTATCTCATTTTTTAAATCAAATTTATGTTCTTTACTTGTAAATTTTGAGAGGGAGCTACAGTATTGCTGTATAGTGTGTTTCCCATGTTTTATGTAGAAACACCTTTGACAGTTTTACACTAGTGACAACAATCATGTCTGGATGTTTTCATCTTGTGGTCACTCTCTATTCATTGTTTTGTATTGATTTTCAAATTTGGTATTAAGCTCCAAAATTAGTTTCGTTTGCTAGAAAATACTATCTTCATGCAGCTTTGCTTCTGAGAATATTGTTTTGACTAGATGTTTTCATCTGTTGGGGACTCTCGTTTTATTATTTTGGTACTGATTCTAAAATTTCACATTAATTGCCAACTTCCAAGATTAATTTCTTTTGGCAAGGAAAATGAAATGTATGTGCTGCTTTGTTTTGTTTTTGAGAATATTTGTTCTTCTATGTTGTGTCCTGGTTCAAGTGATATCAGCGATCTGGCTTCCCTTTACACGGGATTAAACAACTAGATCGTGGCCCAAGCTGGCCAAAGTGTACCTAACTGTCAAGCTGAGGCCTAAGCTGGATAGAGGCAGTTAATTAGGCTGAGTGATGTAAAATTAGTCTAACTGTGAATGAAAATTAAATTCAGTGTAGGCTAAATACAGAATCGGATACAAAGCCTCTTATTGAGTTTTGAAGCCCGAGTGAGAACTTTTTGTGCCAAACCTCTTCAGGACAGCGCAACACACTGACACCATCAATTCTTGCATGGCAAGCAATGAAAATTGAGTGTTAAACAACATTGATTTAGAACTTTACATAAGACAACAGTGAACAAGATCAGAGGCTAGATTCCTAATTGTTATTACTCAAATCTTGGCCCATCGTTTAGATATTATAAGTGTTTGTAGACCTTATATAATTTCTTTTCTATTTACTTCATAACTGATTGATGATTTAATTTATGCTTTTATTGGTTATTTTTTAAAATTTCTTTTTTTCCCCTACAGGAGGATGAACTTACAATTATAGATGTCCGGAAGTTTAAGCCATTACATAGGCGCAAATTTAATTATGAGGTAATTGGAGTGAAAAAGTACTCAGTATTCATTGTTTCTTAAAACAACCTCCACCCCGCTCTCCCCCTTCATGGTACTTAGCTCTCTCCTTTTATCTATATTTCACTTAAAATTGTTAATTGCTGGCTCAAAGAACTAGAGTTTAGGATTCTGCAAAGCATTTCATGATAATCTTCCCTGAATTAGCTTAGAATTCAAAAATAATCAATAGCATACAAAAGCAAACTCTAGACTAAAAAAGGGGGATATAGTTTGGAAACCACAAATTTCACGTTATTGCGAGAGGAATTATTAGTTAGAGGCTATGTAACACGGGCACTCCTGTTATATAGCCGTGTCGTGTCAAATATGTGTCTTACACGTGTGTCTGAGATTAGTGTCGTGTACTTTTAAGAATTTGCATGTGTCCGTGTGTGGTGTCGATGTTGGTGTGACCGTGTCTATGCAACATAGGTTAGAGGGATAACATAAGGGGAATAAAAGGAAAGAGTTCATATGTTCAAGACAGGATTGTGAAAAAATGATGAATTTTCCTCCCTCGAGGGAGGGGGAGGGAAATTATCCACCTTTGCAAAAAAAAAAAAAAAAAAAAAAAAAAAACTGATACACCATGTTTAAATGACATATGTGGACATGTCATCTCGCTCTAGTACCATCCTTTCTCCCACAATAATTATCCGTGACCGCGTGACTCTACTAAATTCTGAGATACATATGATACTGGTAAAACTAAGGTGGAGGCCTATTTCCAGTGACAGAAATTGTTCTCTGGCAATAGATCATCCATCACCCTGTTTGGAATGTGGAATTCATATCCAGGCACTCTTGATATTCTTAACCTTCCCTTACTTAACACTAGATCCAACTAATTATGACGTCATTCTGAATAACATCAGTCACATCCATGTTTTTCCCCCCCCTTTTTCTTTCAGTTTTACTGTCTTAATTTTCTCATGGTTGTTGAGGCTATTCATGATGCTAAATGGTGAAGCGTCATCTAGGAGGTAATGGAGTGATAATAAAAAATGAGATGAGACTTGGGACTTTTATTGACATATATCTGAGGGAAGAATATGTGAAGTGCAAGCAGGTATCTATATTATCAAGCGCATCAGGTACATGTCTCAGTCAAAAGGGAAGAGAGAAGTGCAGTTTAAAAGAGTATACGTAAAAGGGTATTGGCTAAAATAAGTTTGCTCCTAGAACCAATCACCAATGATCATGCCTGAGTTCTGTTGCATCTGATAAGAAACAATCTTAATGTGAACATGCATTCTTAAATGGGGAGTTTGGTTAGTCTGATATTGTAGTAGGGTAAATGTGCAAATTGAAGTAGGCGTTGCCTGAGTTGAAACAATTTCCTTGAGCTTGGTTCGAGGTTCATCTAGTGCTCTCACTTAGAAGACAAGAGAAAGGACCACACAATGGTTGTGGTTGTATTTGTAGATGATTATTGTGATTGCTGGCAGTGTGTCTTCAGAGACAAACAATTGAATAATATTTTGATTGCTAGTTTAAACTTTAAAGTGAAAGACCTAGGAAGATCTATGTGTTTCTTGGTACTTGAAGTTGCTAGTTTACTGAAGGGATTGTGATATGTTGTGGAGGAATGTATCTGTGCTTTAGTGAAGACTGCGAGGTATCAGGCTGCAGATTGATGCAAAGCATGGTTGATCTGAAATTAAATTTAGATAAATATATGGTCCATTTATTGGAGATGGTAGGAGGTACTGGGATTTCGGGTAAGCTACATTACTTTTCCATGATCAAACTGTTGAAAATTCTTTCGACAGTAAGGTTGAGTGAGTTTATTAAAGACAGAATAGTTACAGAGGAGTTGCATTTTTTCTACATCAGTACTGGTATTTAGAAAGTAGATCTTCCCATGAAATTGCTCATCAAACTTCTCTATCTATTATTGTGTTCAAGTTCAGCATTATTGACGTCTGACAGGAATGTTAAAACGTGTTACACTTGGTAGGAATGTTAAAAACATGTTAGATAAATGTCGTGGATGAGCAAGTCTAGGGAATATATGTAGTTTGTATATCTCTTTCATTTAACTAACATAGTTCACTTAATTTTTTCATATTGCATAACAATCAATGTTTTCGTGTACACTGAATTCATAGAATTTTTATTTTTAAAGAACTAAACTAATTGATCTGAGTTCATCTCTGTTGGTCTGACATGACTTGAAAAGCCTACAAGTGAGGCTGTGATTCTACTATACATTATCTAAGCTTCTATAAACTATACAGGCTGATTGTTCCTGAAATCTTCTCTTTGAAATTTTGATTTCAGTTTATTTTAAAGCTATGGATACTATAATCTCTCCAAGCTCCTATGAACTACATGGGCTGATTGGTCGTGAAGGCTTCTCTTTAAAATGTGATTTCAGTTTATCTTAAAGTTATGGATACTTGATAGATGTAACTCAACTTGTGCAGGTAAATGAGATTGCATGGAACACGAGTGGAGATCTATTCTTTCTTACAACTGGGAATGGTGAGGAAATCCTTCACCCCTACCTCATTCTTTAACATGGTCATTACTATAGATGCATGTGCTTGTGATTCATGGTTCTTACTATGTCTTTAACCATGACATGTACAAAATACTTGACACCAAATTTTGTTTTCTGTAGGAACTGTTGAGGTGCTGGCTTATCCGTCTCTTAAGGTGCTTCACACCTTGATGGCTCATACGGCAGGCTGCTATTGCATTGCTATTGATCCCATGGGAAGGTAATCTGAATATTAATTCATAATTCATATTAAGTTGTTGGTTTTTGTTTGGTTGTTTGGAAGATACATTCAGTGTTATGGAGTTTTGTAAGGAGAGGCAGGAGGAGGGAGATAAATAATTCCACGCGTTGGCAAGAGTTAGCAACTTTCCAGATAGGTGCTCTTGAAAGGTGGTATCGAGTGGCTTTAAGCTATCTCTAACCTCATTTTACTACCCAACTCTTGGGCATATTGGGGTGTCTGAGTTAGCAAGACTTTGCATCTACCTGTTCCTAATATTATTACAATGGTTCAAAACTTGGTATCAGCCAATAATTTTTACTATCAATATGGGCAATATCAGTCATCAATATCGGCAATTTTGGTCGTATCAGCAATATCGGCACCGATATGGCCAATGTTATAGGGTTAATATCGTATCGGGTACACCTCAAAATCTGATATGATGTTACCGATATGATTCTCGGACAATATCCGAAACCATAATTATTACCTAACACTGCCTAAGAGCTGTATCAACTAGTTAAAACAAGGGGACAAATTTAGCCTTCTTTCATAAAGTAGAAAAGTCGGAGCTCTGAAATAACAAGTAACCATGCTTCAGGATTCTTACTAACAGATGCCAACATAACTAAGAATATGATGGAAGAATTTCAGTCATTTTGTTTACATCACTAATCCAATGCAGCCCAACAACTGGTTACACGAGAACAAAGTGCATGGGTTCTTAATCAGGTTCACCTGACAATTATGACAAAAGATATTACACTATTAACTCAGCTCATATATTAAACAGAAATTGATTTTCTCTTCAATCCCTCCGTTAGAATAAAGGCAGACCTGCTAGCTGTACTGTAGAATTCTATCAATCTGTATTATCAGAGAGCTTAATATGGACATTTATGATAAATTCCATGCAAATGGAATGAAATGCAATTGTGTTGATTGCATAGAAACAGTTTGAGTAAGAGTAGGGATTGCAGACTAACTAGTCTGCCTAGTGCAGTGGCTTAATTTCAGAAAGCTACCATGAACATTCACCATATTTCAAAACTACCAAAAACTTTCAAAATGCAATGAACTACCATTACCTTTATAAAAAAATCCTGAAATTTCCACAAAATTACCATGAAAAGCCATACTTCATGGTAATTTATTGTATTTTTCAAAAAAAAAAAAAAAATTGGTAGTTTTATCAGGTCGAGTAAATATTCATGGTAGTTTTCTGAAATTAACCGCAATATCCTCAACCAAGCAATTAATGCACCTCAATCTAGACTTCTACGAGAGGAGTGACATTGTGGATATCTTGACCAGTCTAAAAAAACAAGATCCGGTAACAATAGGGGAGTGTGATCATGGCACTCTCAGATCACACGTTTTCTGTGGAAAGTATTCTCCAACGGATTACCCACCAACAATTACTCTCCAACAGGCATATTCCAATTTCTGATTTGGGGGGGGGGGGGGGGGGGGGGGGGGGGGGGGAGGGGAAGTGTTATCGCCTAGAAACAACAGGAAGTTCTGCAGCATTTTCTTTCAGTTTCAATGTTTTTAACAACTGCTCAGATGTCTTCAAGCATGGCTTCACCTTCATCTGTATTTGAACTCATTTTCGTCTTCAACAACACTACAGAAGACAAAATGATATCTGATCAAAATATGTCCCTCGGTTATCTACTACGGTTGGTGGAAAGCTCAAAATTGGCTCTTGTGTGAAAATCAACTCCTCCACTGATTGCGGTTGGGGCGCAACTTGGAATTTCTTATTGGAGAGTGAGTTGATTGCATAAAGACCAGTATTTAACAGGAACACGGCTTTCTGCCAGTGGCTCGAGAACAGTTTAGTGTAATCTGACACACATTCAACTGGACTAAATAAGGCAACAACTTGTATTACATTCCAAAGGCTATGCATTTCTTATATGTATTGAAATATGTAAATGATAATTATTTTCTTTTTCCTTTTAATATTTGTATTTATTTGCTTAGCTCCAATGTGTGTGTATTTTAGGTTTTCCATTGTAAATAGTCATCATATGGATACTGTTGGATCCATAGTTGCGGTTCTTATAACTTTTTATATCATGTTCCTAGTAAAAACATGGGCTATACAGTAGAAAACTAGAAATATTAGGCCTTTGAAATGACGGATATCTGATATTCTGCGTGTTAACTGAAGGTTTAGCTCTAACTGTGATATTTAGTCATTTAACTCATTCGAAATCAATTTTTTCAAATAATGACATGTGGACAGGTTGATCATCACATCTTCATGCCATCAGCTATTAATGAATGCAGATAAAGAGTGATAATTCCACTTACTATTATTTGTACATTGCAGATACTTCGCAGTTGGAAGTGCTGATTCTTTGGTCAGTTTGGGATATCTCAGAGATGTTGTGTGTCAGACCTTCACAAAACTCGAGTAAGCTCTCATACTTCACCTATTAAGTTCTCATTAGGTAATTACCGACTCACATTCCAAGATCTGGAATTTACCTTGTATGTGCACTGTCGTATTACCTCGATCCTATCAATTCCATGGTAGGATCATTTCAAGTGTCATTACAGCGATATGGGAGTTAGTTGGAACTTTTTAAAGTCTGTGGTAGGTTTTTGAAAACTTCATCGTAGTTCGCATAATAAAGCAAGTTAAAGGTAGTTTTCTAAGAGAACTTGAAAGTTCATAATAATTTAGACTTCATTGAATATATACCTTTTACATAAGTGATATGCCTCATTTCATTATTGTTAAAACAGCTCCTTGACTATATTCAGATGGCCGGTGAGAACCATTAGTTTCAACCACACAGGAGAGTATATAGCTTCAGCTAGTGAGGATCCATTCATTGATATCGTATGTATTCTCACCAATTCTACATAATAGTTCTCTCAGTTGCTTTGAGGAATGTGTGTGGACCAATACTCAGATCCCTGACGGTTTGTGTTTTACAGTCCAATCTCCAGACTGGCCGATCTGTTCATCAGATTACATGTAAGGCTGCAATGAACAGTGTGGAGTGGAACCCCAAACATAATTTTACTCGCTATGCTGGCGATGACAAAAACAAATATCAGGCTGATGAAGGTAATCCTTTTCTTTCATATCCTCCTTTTACTATTTTTGGGGAACAAGCTATTCTCCGTTTATGTGTGTCTAGTTTGTCCTGTGTATTTTATCCATGTATTCTTCTTTTCACGTCTTTTCTCCCCTTAGACTTGATATCATCTCGTAACAGACATAACTAAAATCTAGGACCATAAACAAGTTCACATGTAAGGAACTAAGGAACTAATAAACTTACTCAGAAGGTGGAAATATATGATGTATATAAAAAAAACTCTTTTAATGGTTGTGGCTTCAACTTTTTTTTTTAAATATATGTTTTAAATATAAACATGTGTCTCCTACCGACTCCTAGTATTGGGAGAAGATTCATTTTCCCGTTTTGTGGTTGCATGTCTTGAACTTGTGACGTCTTCGAGTTCCTTTGTTGTGGCTTTAAACTTTTAGGGAAGAATAGTATAGAATTTCTTTCTACTGTGCAATATGAAACTACAAGTGATACATAACAAATGAAATAGGTTCAATTTGAGCTCATGCCACGCGTTCTCTTAGCATCTTTAACAGTACATACTTGAGGTCTTTTGCACAAGATTTCACGATCTTTATAATCAATGTTGCAGGTATTTTTCGCATTTTTGGGTTCGAGAGCAACTAAAGAATATGGCGTTTGGTTGGTTCAGAAGTTCGGTATCCCATTATCCTCGCGTCGCTTCAGCCTTCTGAGGTCCGGTGTTCTCCCATGCAAGTCCCATCCTGAATTCAAATGCTGTATTTATGTATATATTTGAGGGGTAGCTTTCTTATTATGCCCGGTATTTATACCATTACGGAAGGAAGCTCCCCAGTTAGCATTGGTTGAAGTTTTAAGAAAAAGTGAATTTTTTTTTTTAATGTAATAGAAATGATCAGCTTCATCAACCTGAA
>JAVJIF010017135.1:0-59070 GCA_038442645.1 Agave tequilana | reverse complement strand
AATGAAGTGAATCATTTAGTCTAGGGCCCAGTAAGAACTATATAAATTTATGCTGGACAAATTGAGTTTGATAAGTTTAGAAAATGTAAAAATAAATAATAAAAGAACATGTTGCAAGTAAAAGGAACCTACCATTATCTTGATCAATCAACTTCCCACGCTTGCTGGCCATTTCAGAACGGTGATCAGTGGTCATCTTAAGAAGATGCTCCTAATACAAATAGCAAGTACAGAAAAAATGTGTGATGTCACGTTTCCATTAACATAAGCAACAACCAGGAAATGAAGGTTCAGATATTAGAAAGGAATAGGAGAAAGAAGAAACAACATGCAAACCATTCACCTTTAATGCATTGGGGTCATAACGCCCAGCGAGAATGTCTTTACTATCCTCTACGTGTCCAGTGGTGCCTTTTGCTTGTCTGGTAAAGAAAATGAACATTATTAAGACACCAGGAATTAGTTGGGATTTCATTGATTAGAACATATGTTAAAAGGTGTGACACGTAAAGAACTGACCTTTGATTTTGTATGATTGTTGTGTGGCAATTTCCTGATTGCCACAGAAAGATAGTGTAATATTAAGAAGGGGAAAAGCGTGTGGAAGGTATAAATTATCTAATAATGTTGGAATAATTTACTTGTTGCCGTAACACAGCCTCTTGGGCAGCAGATTCAATTGCAGCGGCATCTTTGCCATGCAACCTCGAGTAGCTATCATCTGCAATGAAAAGAAATACTGGTTATGAAATGAAATCCAGATTGTTTTGATCTCAACACAATATATAGCTCTACTTCACCAGTTAAACTCCCCTCCTGCTTGACAGTTAGTTCCCTTGAATTCGGTTCCATGGTCTCTCCACTCAACTGGGTTGAACTGACCATCTCATCATCAGATGTTTTCGACAGCTCAGAAGAATTTTGTTTCGCTGTTTGATTAGCAATATCTGTATCAGTGACCAGTTTGGTGGTTGACTCAGTTAAGTGTGGATGAGGCTGATCTGTCACAGAAACACAAGAGGTTATGCAAGGTTGAGGTGTCCTCAATGTGAATGAGAAAAGCAACGTTCTCAAAAGGAGGATGTCTAATACCATTTAAAGAATTAAAGGAATTCAACACACCAAGTGTCTGCTGACTAATAACTGGTTGGCATGGATTGCCTGGCTGTAAACTTTGGGGCACGCCTGATTGTTGTCCATTTACATTCTGAGGAAATTGTGAAGCAAATGTACAGGAGAAGAAGAAACAAATGACTAGATGGTTGAAAATGAGGATAGCAGATAGTTGCAGAGGATAAAGATACATTAGGTGAATTGACCAGGAAACCATTTTCAGAATAATGAGGTTGTCCTACATGAGGTTGCCCAGCATGTTGAGTGTTCATAGGATGAGGGGCATATGATACTGGTGGAAATAGTTGTGCAGAACCTGAAGATGCATTTGGTACCGGATTTACACCTGGAGGTAATGGTTGTCCTTGAAAATTTTCCATGGGCCCTCCGTAATTCAAAACCACAGAAAAGGCCCAAGTTGAAATTTAATCTAATGACAATTACAGAGACCAGAAGCGGGTACAGTTGCCTAAATAAAAGCACACATAGATCCCCGAATCGTCTTCTATGTTGGAACTGCAATAGAAAAACAATCACCACACCGACATTAACAAAAACAATTTTATACAGGATTCTCAGTGCATATAAAAATAAAATTATATAAAAGGTGAATGTCATATAATATATTGAACTGACCAAACCACTAATATCTTCTTTCCAACCGATAAGATACCAATTAAAAACAATGCATGGTTAGGTTGTCTTGACACAACATAGTAGTATTGAAACATACACTAACTTCCACAACCAGCAACCATGCAAATAAAGCACGCAAAGAGGTAACTCACGCAAAGATTTACCAACTTTCCAATTAGTAAGTATTCAAAACATTTAGCAAATTGATAATGTTAAGAAGGCTATGAGACTGGCCCAAATTAACTAAAATCATCAACTTTCAAGAAAGATATGAGATAAGAGACCATGAAGAGTTCTTAGAACCTCAACCTAATGCAAGAGCCACTTCCCTAATCCACAACCAGCCTAAGCGCGGAGACAGCTTTCAAAGTCAGCAACTCCCATTTTGGACTCAGTGCCCAGTTGCAAAACACAAATGCATTATGAATGAAATTGGGCAGCATATGATGCATAATCAGATTATACGCAACATAATCGGATGGGTCATATAACCTATTGAGTAATAAACTAACCATAGCTGATGAACAACATTAAATTTTCAATATATTGCAAACTATATCAACAACTAATAAAAAAGATAAGTAATCGTCTCTCAATTCACCTCTTTGCTTGTGTTGCAACCATTTAAATGGCAAGTAATAGTTATGTGATTACTCACTAGTTTGAAAACTCAAAAGATCAATGGAAGCCTTCTCCCATGAAGAGGGAGAGGGGAACGAGGAAAATTAGAAAATAAATGAAAGAGAGAAGCTGAAAAAAAAATAGAATATCACAGTCCTTGCAACCTAATTAGTCCGTTGCCGTAGGGGAAGGGAAAGAGAGATTGCCTCCGTGAACTGAGAGAGAGGCCAATGGAATTATAATTTAGGGATCCGATCTAGTCTCTTAGAGTTTTGTTTAATTGGTTCAATAGGTCGATTGGATTGGTTTTAATTGGGAAATGACTGGGTTCCATCTTTTGCATAATCAGGTATGCCAATGCATAACGCACTGATTGTATGGCTTGTCCGTATATTTGAATCGCATAACCCTTATTCAATGCAGTTGTCGACCGCACAAATATATGCGTCTACATAAACCTTCTTTTCCAATACTGCTGCCCATTGTTAAACTAAGGCCACAACAAATTTATGAGACTGACAACCAAAGAACACAAACAATAGCCAACAGGAGTTCTCCATGTGTCAACTCTGAGATTAGTAGAGCAAACGGTGTTAGTTTCCAAATAATTAGGCTGTTCATTTTTCTCTTCTTCTTTTCTTATGTGAGGGATTAAAAAGTCATCATCAATCTGAAATCACCTAGAGGGGGGTGAATAGGTGACTAGCTAATCTAATGATGAATTAATGGGGAATTAAAACTATTTATGCAAACTAAAAACTATTAAGCTAAACACATCAAGTATAACACAAGAGTGTAACCGAATTCCCGGTGAAAGGCTCTGAACTATCTCCTCAAGAATCCTCTAGATAAGAGTTGAGGTGTCGCTATGGCTCTCTTGATTGAATACAAGTGTGAGCAAACAATCTCAAGCATATAACAATTAAGCACAAGATATATCAAGCATATAAAGGAATAAGCAATATAAGCATGCAAGATATAAACACAAGTGAGAGATAGAGAGAGAGCAATCACAAACAAGGGAGATTTGTTTCAAGTTTCGAGCACCCTTGCTCTACGTCCCCACCTTCAACACTATGAAGGATTTCTACTAAAGTCGATCCCACCTGATCACTCGGTGCCGCAACACCTACAACGAGTTCACACTAGAACTCCTTAGATTCACTAGTCCCTCTCTTGTTCCCGCAAGAACAAACACACGCAAGCACACTAGCTTGCCGAGACCGCACCTCTACACCGAGCTCTCACTAGAACTCGAAACAACGCAAACCCGCAAGTCCGCCTCCTCAAACACAAAGAAGAATACTTAGTGATCTAAACACTTTGATCACCTAAAAACACTCTCACAACAACTCTCATATAGGATGGATATAGTAATGGAAAGCTCAAGTATGTGTGAGAAAAATAAGGATTGATTTGGCGGTGAAAACTCAAGAAATCACTTTTGAAAACTCTTGATAAACTCTCCTTTTGATTTGAAAATATTGGCTCTAAAACAAGTGGAGATAAACACTAAAAGATGTATCAAAAACTAGCTAAAAAACTCACTTCAAATCTTGTTGAAAACAGTCCAAGAGAAGCACAATTTATAGACTCCCAAAATATGGCCGTTGGAGGCCAACTCAGCAGCTGATGCTGCTGCCAATCGACCGGCCAACGGTCAGATTTCTGACCGTTGTGCCATCGGTCGACCGGCCGGTTGACCGAGGCCTGGATACAGAGAGCAGGAGCTCTCTGCCGGTCGATCGCTCGGTCGACCGGGCCAGATCCAGAGAGCAGAGCTCTCTGGCGGTCGACCGGGTTGGTCTACCGGCCCTCCAGCCAAACAAGGTCGTGCACGTTTGTGCACGTCGGTCGACCGACCTCTGGCTCGGTCGACCGTGCGGTCGACCAGCAGAAGGCCAGAACACAGGTTTTAGGGATTTAAAACTCGGTCTTTTTCCTTCAATAAAATCTCATAAATTCTCATAAATTCTACAAAAATAAATTCATTGATATACTTTGAAATACAAACATGTTTGATTAAAAATCAAAACATATTACAAACATTTTGAACTCTTTTTGCAATATAGAAGTTTTGCCTTAAACAAAAACCTGTATTTTTCAAAAACGATTTTTCCAAAACTTCTCCAAATACAAAATAAGATATTCTAAACACTTTTGAAGCTTAGTGTGTATGGATATGATCCACTACACATATATGATGAAATATCTATGTTTTTGACAATAAGCTCTAAAATAAGTTTTGATAAAACACATGTATATTTTGAAGTTTAAAAATCAAGCCGGTATTTTCTAAAACAAAAACTCTTATGAAAACACATATAAATCTTGTGTGTGAATGTATATGAACTTGAGCAATCCACCAACTAATCTATCATTTACATTTTATTTAAAAACAAAATCTTAACACTTACAAACATGACACAAGTCGTCTTGGGAATCTTCTCTTTGAAAATCTTCTTCTCCTTCTTGACTTGGTCCAAAACTTGATCCAATGAGCTAGACTCCTCTTGAGTACTTGATGCAATTTTGATACGCGAGCTCTTGAATCAACACATGCTAACTTCAAAGCTTTGACTTTAAATCCTTTGTTGAAGCTAAACACCAATTAAGATTTTGATCAAATATCTGATACTAATTAAACACAAGATCATTAGTACTATAACTACATGAGTTAATCGTCATCAAAACTAGAGTGATGGGCCTTCGGCCAACAATCTCCCCCTTTTGATGATGACAAAACTCATGGAGTTATATATGCATGATTAAAGTTAAGCTTTATAGAAGCTCCCCCTTAACTCATGCATAACAACAAACAAATAGATATTCAATGAAGTGCATAAAACTAAACAAATATATATGCATAAACAAGGTAAGAGAAACATGCATAAACCAAAAATTCTTCTCCCCAAAACCTTCTCCCCCTTTTTGAATAAACTTCCAAAATCTTTCTCCCCTTTTTGTATAAACATAAAATATAGGACATGCATAAACTCAATATATGCATAAACTCAATTTCTCAAATATGCATATATAAACTCAAAATCATTCTCCCCCTTTCTGTCAATCATCAACAAAGGAGTGAAAAATAAATCAACATTAAGGATATATATGCGATATATATTCACGAAGAGGACGACGTAAGTTAGCTCCCATGCATACATGCATTACATGAAAAAGAGATGACAAAACCCTAACTCATATAAAGCATAATAAAGAATGCATAAGTGGAGATGTTAAGCTCCCCTACACACGTGTATCACATAAAAAAGAGATGTCAAGCTCCTCAATATAAGATACACTCAACATGAATATATTTATAGAAGAGATGTTAAGCTCCCCTTACATATAAGCAATACATATCAAAACATTTTTGATATCAATTGAAATTGAAAAAAATTTGAAATTGAAACATTTGTAAATTTTGATACCAATGAAAGTAAAATATTTTATATTTAATATCAATTGAAATATATGGTAACTTTTGATATCAAATAAAAGGTAAAACATTTTTTATACCAATTGAAATCTATTGATACCAATTGAAATCGAAACCCAATTGAAATCGAAACATATTGATACTAATTGAAGTATATTGTAAATTTTGGATATCAATTAAAAGGTAAAATATGAAGTATATTTTGATATCAATTGAAATACCAATTGAAAATAATGTATGAGATCATTAAAATACCAATTAACATTTAAAAATTAGTCAAGCTTAGCATAAACATAATTTGTGCTTTAAACATGTAAGGACACTGTAAAGCAAGCACAATCAAAATATATATAGATATGTATGAAAAAGAAAATACCAATTGAAATTGATATTAATTGAAATTTGAAGCATAGATATATAAGAAAACATATATGATATATGAGTATACAAAAATAGAATTTCATGAACTTTATGTGTATAACTCATACCAATCCACCCTATTCATGCATATATAAAAGATATTTAATTTGAGCATACAAGGCATGGTCCCCATCCATTCGCCCTTTGATTGGTAGGGATTTTCAAAAATAAGAGTTTAAAAATATTTTAGCATAGTTTGAAAAAACTCTACCACTTGAAGAATAAATAACTAGTTTGAAGTAATTTTTGATAAACTAGTTAAAGATCCTTCAACATGAAAACAAATTATATGTATCTCATGAAACATACCAAATACACAAGAGTTGACACTCGAAATCTATAAAGCTCATAAAAGCTCATGAAAATAAAGTCATGAGTAAACAAATTAAATATGAGTGCACAAATATCATGTGAATAGCACATTAATGAAAATAGTCAATGAGGCTCAAGACATCAAACATGTGAAAATTCATAAAAATTTATTTTTCATGTAAAAACAAACTTCAAGGTATATGTATGTTTTATCAAAACTAACAATATACATACATATCCTAAACACAAATGAGTCCATAATGTAATTTGCATGAAGGCAAGTGACTCGAGGGGTATACATGTATATTTATTAGTATTGAACAAAAATTACATATACATGAAGCAAACATATATAAGAGTATGAAAAACATGTATAAATGAAAGAATCATCAAAACTAGGTTATACAAGTACATGTAATGAGTACAAAGGAGCAATGAAGTACAAACATATAAGAATCAATTGTTGCTCACTACTTGTACAAGTATATACACAAGTTTTAATGAAAATTTATGCTTAAACATGTAATCAAAACATGAAGTGCAAAACCATAAACAAACATGATTATTAAGATAAATGCACATGTTTTAGAGTAATGATATACACAATAGCTAAATTAAAATGAGAACACAAAATATGAATCCATATGAACATGGGTGTATCTCAATTACTATACATGTATGTCATAAGTCTAAATAACATGGCATTTAATAACAATCATGAAAAACATGCTAAAAATCAATAATCTAAAAGCATGTAAACAAATAAGGAGTTAGAGATAGTTACCAAAACCATTAGGGCACATTTCTATATCTCCAAACCGTTGTGGTCCTCCCACCAAACTTCCTTGATAGTGATGCATCGATTTTGTATGTCCACCTAGCCCATGCATCCACCACCAAGGCACCAATTCTCTCACGTCATGTGAGAGCCCACACCTACATCAAACACAAGAGGTGGGGACTTTGGTACCCATTTCCTTTTGGGTCCACGGGGGTTAGCATTTGTCGGAACCCAAACATTTTTATTAACAAAATTTATAAAATTTACCTAATCATAGCAAAACTTTGCTAAATGGCCTTTGCGGCCGCAATGTGTACATTTGTACACGCTAGTATGCACATGAGAATGAGTGTGATGATGATGTGCAAAGTGTGCATATGTGTACCGTGAGTGATGTGCATGTACATGTGGAGCTTGTTTCTTTTGAAACAAGATTTCCAATCTATTATGATTAAATGCACAATTGCTCAAAGTTGAGCTCAAACAATCTATTCTATTTTTTAAAAATTGAATCTCATTTTTATTAATAGTAGCATGAAAAGCATGGTGAGAATGAGAATCAACACTTTTTTTCTTTTTAGAAATATTGTCCTTTACTTTTAAAACAAATTTTCTTTTCAAGGAGTTGTTTTCTTCCAAAATAATTTCCTTTTCTTTTTCCACCAAAATAATTTTATTTTTCAAAGAAGTATTTCCTTAACAAATATCATTTAATTTAGAAGTCAAGGAAATATTATCCTTTTTCAAAAATTTGTTTTCTTTTGAAATGCATTCCAGTTTAATTTTTAATAGAGTATTTTCTTTTATCAAAGAAGTGTGGTTCTTTTTTAATTTATTATTATCCTTTTTAAGCAAATCATATTTTTCAAGAAGTTGACAAAAAGATGCAAGTTCTTCATAAGACATGTCAACATCCTCATCAAGCTCGGATTCGGAATTTACCTCAAGAAGGTTATCCCCTTGGACCATGTAGCATAAGTTGGAAGCATCACTTCCATCATCCGAGTCGCTCCCCGCATAGTATTGCTCTTGTTCGCCAAGGAAGACTATAGTGTTCCATACTACAAAAATCGAATCAAAGTTAGAAACCCTAGATAAATATTCATCATTTAGGGTTAACTTTAAAGCATGGATGGCTTTTGTATTAGCCTCTGAATGTTTGCCATTTAAATAATAAGAATCTTTAATAGTGGCAAAAAAACATGAATGTCTATGGCTTTGAGGTACATTGACATCTTAACCTTCCAAGTTTGGATGTTAAGAATATCAAACATGGGAGGTGACATTAAATCCATGTGTGTGTGTAAATATTGTGATTAGCTAAAAAAAATAAGATCTTTAACTCTAGGTTGTTAGATCCAAATCAAGAGCACCAAGCTCTGATATCAATTGAAATCACCTAGAGGGGGTGAGTAGGTGACTAGCTAATCTAATGATGAATTAATGCAGAATTAAAACTATTTATGCAAACTAAAAACTATTAAGTTAAACACACCAAGTAAAACACAAGAGTGTAACCGAATTCCTGGTGAAGGGCTCTGGACTATCTCCTCAAGATTCCTCTAGATAAAAGTTGAGGTGCCGCTATGGCTCTCTTGGTTGAATACAAGTGTGAGCAAACAATCTCAAGCATATAACAATTAAGCACAAGATATATCAATCATATAAAGGAATAAGCAAGCAAGATATAAACACAAGTGAGAGATAGAGAGAGCAATCATAAACACGGGAGATTTATTTCAAGTTTCGAGCACCCTTGCTCTACGTCCCCGCCTTCAACACTATGAAGGATTTCCATTAGAATCGATCTCACCGGATCACTCGGTGCTGCAACACCTACAACGAGTTCACACTAGAACTCCTCAGATTCACTAGTCCCTCTCTTGTTCCCGCAAGAACAAACACACGCAAGCACACTAGCTTGCCGAGGCCGCACCTCTACACCGAGCTCTCACCAGAACTCGAAACAACGCGAACCCGCAAGTCTGCCTCGTCAAACACAAAGAAGAACACTTGGTGATCTAAACACTTTGATCACCTAAAAACACTCTGACAACAACTCTCCTATAGGATGGATATAGCAATGGAAAGCTCAAGTATATGTGAGAAAAATAAGGATTGATTTGGTGGTGAAAAACTCAAGAAATCACTTTTGAAAACTCTTGATAAACTTTCCTTTTAATTTGGAAATATTGGCTCTAAAACAAGTGGAGATAAACACTGAAAGATGTATCAAAAACTAGCTTGAAAACCCACTTCAAATCTTGTTGAAAACAGTCAAAGGGAAGCCCAATTCATAGGCTCCCAAAATATGGCCGTTGGAAGCCAACTCAGCAGCTGATGCTGCTGTCGGTCGCCCGCCCGGTCGACCCGCCAACGGTCAGATTTCTGACCGTTGTGCCATCGGTCGACCGGCCGGTCGACCGAGGCCTGGATACAGAGAGCATGAGCTCTCTGCCGGTCGACCGGGGCCAGATCCAGAGAACAGAGCTCTCTGGCAGTCGACAGGGTCGGTCGACCGGCTCTCCAGCCAAACAAGGTCGTGCACGTTTGTGCACGTCGGTCGACCGTGCGGTCGACTAGAAGAAGGCCAGAACACAGGTTTTAGGGATTTAAAACTCGGTCTTTTTCCTTCAATAAAATCCCATAAATTCTCATAAATTTTACAAAAATAAGTGCATTGATATACTTTGAAATACAAACATGTTTGATTAAAAATCAAAACATATTACAAACATTTTGAACTCTTTTTGCAATATAGAAGTTTTGCCTTAAATAAAAAACCTGTATTTTTCAAAAACGATTTTTCTAAAACTTCTCTAAATACAAAAACAAGATATTCTAAACACAAGCTTAGCGTGTATGGATATGATCCACTACACATATATGATGAAATATCTATGTTTTTGACAATAAGCTCTAAAATAAGTTTTGATAAAACACATGTATATTTTGAAGCTTAAAAACCAAACCGATATTTTCCAAAACGAAAACTCTTTTATGAAAACACATATAAATCTTGTGTGTGAGTGTATATGAACTTGAGCAATCCACCAACTAATCTATCCTTTACATTTTATCTAAAAATAAAATCTTGACACTTACAAATATGACACAAGTCTTCTTTGGAATCTTCTCTTTGAAAATCTTCTTCTCCTTGACTTTGTCCAAAACTTGATCCAATGAGCTAGACTCCTCTTGAGTACTTGATGCAATCCTGATGCGCGAGCTCTTGAATCAACACGTGCTAGCTTCAAAGCTTTGACTTTAAATCCTTTGTTGAAGGTAAACACCAACTAAGATCTTGATCAAATATCTGATACTAATTAAATACAAGATCATTAGTATTATAACTACATGAGTTAATCATCATCAAACTAGAGTGATGGGCCTTCGGGCCAACACAATCAAGGGTCAAAAGAGTAATATACGAATTATACATGATTGAAAAATCAAAAGAAAAAATCCCAAACAAATTTAACAGCAATGAAGATTTTGTAAAGGGAGAACTTCGTAGAGTAGTTCCAATGAGTATTGTTGTGGATTGTGTCTCTTATTTGAAGTGAAGAGAGAGAGGAGAGATAAAGGGGAAGTGGTGATTCATTTAAGCCAATATTTCCAGGGTGATGGGTTAATGCTCCAATAGGTAAACGAGATGTAGGGGCCTTTGTTTGCCATTTATTTCCTCGTTCAGTTGGTAAAGTAAAGAACCCTTCGAGTTTCAAAGAGAAAAAAGGCCCTCTGAATTCACCATATTTGTACATAAAATAAATGTCCTTCCCTTCTTAATTTGAGATGGTTTATTTTTTTTAAAAAAAAGATCGGTACCTTACAAAATGAATTGGTAGTTTCAAGTTTTGACGCGAATTGTTATTTGCCTTAATTTTAACTTCTTATTCACATTTTCAAGTATCTTTGACATTTTATAATATTTTCCAAAGATGATTTGAATTTAGGATTGTGCATTTCATGAATCAATGTTGATCCTACATTAGACTTCTTTTACTACAGTATGAAAAATGGTCAATTGACTATAGGAGGTGATGGGAAAAGAAAAGAAACCTTATAGAATGGTTCTCTCTTTCATAGTTTTCTCATTAAAAAGAGAAGGTTAGTAGCTCTAGGATATTGCAACAAGAACTCAGTCCTCTAAGAAGTCTCCCATCCCTTCTCCATCTTAATTTTAACTTTGTGTTAAGTTCTGGTTTGGTAACTGTAGTGGTCAAGATCTAGCCAACCTCAAAGATCGAGACACATGTCACGCCGCCTCAGAAGTGCCGCAAGCAGTCAACACACCCAACACGCCAATCGGCTCATATACAACCCCGAGGAGAGAGTCTCGGGCCCAACCCCGAGACACTTCGCGACTCCGATGAGAGGACCCCGAGTTCCTTCTCACCCCCGACATCCTCGACTATTAGACATCTCCTCGACTCTCGTTGGACACAGCTCAGCAACAGGAGATCCCGATCTCCAGCACGATTACATTGCCATGGTATTCTCCATGTTCTAAACACCTTCCCTATTTCAGCAGTAACAGTTACGGACGATGGCAGATATCCCGGCATGCCAAATCCCAATAAAGAAGCGCAGCAATCCTAACAGATACAGAAGGATCTTAACAGCAGATCATGAATCATAGAGAAAGATCCGATCCATACGTTACAACACAATCGACTACTCATAAACAGGGCAAGGCCAGAAAAAGAAAAAAAGATATATTTTAAACCCTCACTATAACACAAAAAAATAGTGGAATTCCTCCTCTCTCTCCTCCCTTTGGTTTTTTTCATTCTGGGTTTTCACGTAAATCTGAGTCTCGTCTGCTTATTGTGTTGTATTTTCATGTCCTGCAGTATATTAAGCAGACTCCTCCTTCTGCTTGTGGTGTGACATCGACCGTTCAATCAATTGCGTAAAAAAATCTCCATTATAAACTAATGTTTTCATTGAGATCTGAGTCCCAACGCTCAGATATCTACCTTACCAAACTCATCCCCAAAAAGCCTCCATACATCAACAATGGCCCCAAGAAAACAAGATACCAGAGGCGCGTCGTCCAAAGGAAAAGCAATCAAAGCCGTTGGGGGCACAATCCCTCCACCAACCGACGATCAATCGTGCGTCACCGAGGACACAAACTCCTCATCGCAACAGGAGTCCATCACTAACGTCCAGTCCCCACAACAGCTGAAGATCAGTTCCTCCAGACGCTCTACGAGATGAAAGAGCAGATGAGTGAACAAAAGGCGCAATCAGACCGTGAACGAGAATGGATGGCTCTCGACCGCAAGAACATCCTCCAGGAGCAAGAGAGGTTGAGACTGCTCAACCAACAGCTCTTGGCCCAAGTCGCAGTCCTTCAGAACAATCCAGTGCAACCGCAGGGCGACCCTAAGAACAACAGGTCTCAACCTCCGCCCCTCGACGAACTAGTCCAGAAGCGGATCGGAGAGGCCAGATTGTTGGGTCACCCTACTCCGACCACCAAGATCCGCGAGTCTCCCCTCTCTAAGGAGATCCAAGAGTGCAAGTTCCCAAAGAAGTTCTCCACTCCAACATTCGATTACTACTCTGGAGTAACTGACCCGGTGCAACACATATGCTATTTTCGAAACAAGATGGTGGGCCATTCCTGCAACGACCCCATCTTGTGCCTCACCTTTCCTGCCAACCTGAAAGGTGTGACCTCAGACTGGTTCTACTCGCTGCAACCTCATTCACTCTACAACTTCGCTGAGCAACTGAAGTGTTCCTCACCCAATACGCCTCCTGTCAAGAGGCTAAGAGAAACAGCTGATTGGTAGTGAAAAGTGCATTTTTATCATGACATTTACCATCACATTTTCATATTTATTCCTATAATTATGCACTATTACTAATATTTTATTATTTATTGTGTGCAGGCCTTGAGTAATAAAAAAATAAAGAAATAACGCCTTAAAAGAAGCCCAGAAGCCCAAAAGAAGCCCATGTCCAAGCCCAATGCAAAGTTGCAATTACCAAATGTCAAAGTTGCAAGCCCATGTGCAAAATTTGCAATTACTAAAAGAAAAGGAAAGGGATGGACTTCTACTTCTTCCCTAGTTGCTTGCAAGACAATCCTAAAGATAAAAGGAGAAGAGTTTAAAGATAAATTCGGATTCAGACTGTACATGTTTTAGTATTCAGATCATAACTTTTGCTACAGATATTCAAATCCGATGATTTAAGATGCTCCAGAAAGAAGACTTGAAGAACTACAACTCTTATGTTGATCAAACTTTCCAATTCAATCCGCAGATAAGACATATTCGGTGATCAACATGATAACAAGTTGCAGGACAGAGTTGTACTGGGACTCTACTTCTTCCAGCTCCTATAAATACCCCTGCAGAGCAACAGAGAAGGGCACACAGAAAATACAGAGCCAAAGCTAGGGTTTTTAGGCTTTCTTCTAGTTTAGGTTTTCTTTTCTCTTTTGTAATTTTTATTTTTCCTTTTTGTAAACTGAGAGTGGAGGAAGCTTTCATGGAGGAAGGAGTTCATGCTTGTACTGAGGTGACATTGGTGTAAGCCAACTTTTCTTCTATTGTTAATGAAATCTGCTCGAGGTTTGTCTTTTTTATTCTTGTTTTATTTCTTCATGTTTTATTCTTATTTTCTCTGTTCTTGTTTTCTGTTATTGTTTCTCTCTAATATTTTGTGAACCATGAGATCTGATTGTTTCGAGACTGCCTAGCCGAAGAAAAGCACTTGATGGCTTATGAAGATGAACAATCCTTCTTTAGATTGTCTTTTCTTTTCATAGTGTAGGTAGCGAAGGTGGACGATCCTATACGCCATACTTGCACGCCTTCCAAGACAAGGTAAGTCGTTGCGAACAGATCAAAGGTAAGCAAGGTAGAAGAGGTTTGTACGTGTTATAGTTTCTTTCTTTTTAATTTAGTTTAGATCTTCATCTCTCCCACATTTATTCTTCACCTTCTCATTGTAAATATCATATACCATTGTAAATAAAAAAAGAAAATAATTTTTAGAGAATCTTACAAACGCTTCTATCGCTAGTCCCTCCCTGAGGATCACGACCCGCATAGCCTTGCTACAGCGGATTCGAATTGAGCACTTGCACACCTTTAATTCTCAGATCTAATATTTTATATTTTATGTGCAGGAAAAAAGTTCAATCAAAATTTTGGCGCCGTTGCAGGGGAGGGACGGTAAGTTTTTCTCTAAAATAAAAAAATTATTAACTAATTCTTTTATTCTTTTCTCTTTGCAGGTTAGGAGAACAGAAAAACAGCAGCAGAAGTGGACATATAGCAACTCTGTGTCTCTGCCCTCGAAGGCAGAGCAGCAGAGCTTGTTACTTTGCCGAGCAAACGCGGCAATAGCTGCGGTTCCGCGGCAGTAGCAGTGAACTACTGATCAATTTTTCTGCAGGTTGCTGAAAATTGTAATATCTGCTTTCTGCTCTGTTAAAATTTGTTCTGTGATAACCCTGCTTACTGCTAATTAATTCAACAGTAAAATATTTGTTGTTAATAATAAAAATTGATTAGACGTTTGCATATTAGGCACGTGTCTTTTCAATTCCTTTATTTTACTGTTGAAGAGTGCTGGAGCAGCAAGGTACGTTCGCATTGCATGTAGAATAGGACTCATCTCTTGGTTGATTTTCTGCTTTGAGTGAATCTTATCTACTTATCTTGTACACTTGCACTAATTCATCTTAAGGGCATAACCCATTAACAAGATAAGGTGGGGATTTCATCACCCTTCCTTAGCCCAAAAATCATATCCCAAGCACTCACTAACCCAAGCCTAACTTAAAAATTAGTAGACGTTGGCCCTAGGGACACTCGGACTCAATTAGGAGATTATCCTAAGGGGGAACGGTGTTGGAAGTTGACTCCTGCCAAATCAGTGTCTAGGAAGGGGATTGAGGGCCGAAAGCCCGAAGAGTGGTGGTTATTTAATTAAGGAACGTCTTTGACGGAAAACCTCCCACCACTCTTGCCCCGACCTGGCTGATTAACTTGTGGTCAAAGTCTACACCCTACCTCCCGTGGACAGTCTAACCAGTTAGGAGTCGTCTAGGTCATAATAGGTCTACCCTAACTTAGGTTAGAATTTTTCTTTTTTTGTTTGCTTATTTGTTTTCTTTTTCTTTTGTTTGTATTTGTGTGATATGGCATATAATAATTTTTTCAATTTTAATCCATATTACACACCTAACTATTTTTCGGATATTACCAACCCGGCATATCATAATTTTGATCAACCTAGTGTGCCGGAATGGTCTTATCCGAATGACTATAACCCACACCCCCCATCTTATAACTATAATTTGCATAATAATTTTAACTCTTCACAGAGTTCATGGGGTTTCGATTCCACCGAGTCCAATTTTCAACCGACTTGTCCTCCGTCTCCACCTTGTCCACAATATTCCCAAGAATCATACTCTGATCCACCCATTCAGAATAGAATACCATCTATCGGGGAAATGATAAGTATGCATGAGTCCAAGCAACAATTACCATCAATCGCAGACATGATTATGCGTGAGTCCACCGACTCACAACTTCATCACGATTACACTTCATCTTTTTAAGTCCAATCACAGCATGATGCACCTATCGACTATGAAAGGATGCTTGCAGCCATGACTCAGGCTAGATTAGCCCGTGATCGTGACATAGATCTGATGGTTCAATCCTTACGTTCTCACCGTTCGGCCATTTCTGATATCACAGACCACTCTCTTAGAGCCGACGAACCAAGTTGCTTTGGACAACAAGATTCTAATTCTAATTCAGTACCATCATGTGAACTTGCCGAAACTTCAAATTTTGATAACTTGGCAAGTTTTTCCTTTCCTGAAATAGAACTTGAACATGAATATGATCATGATCTTCCACTCGGTGATTCAATTTTATTTCCTGATTCAATAATGACTCTGGTGTCTCCACCTGATTTCACTTTTCCCGAGTCAACATTGGATCATGTTCCAATTCATCATGAAATTGAGTCACCCATTTTTGATGATCATATTGAACTTGACCAATTGTGCAATTTTGAAAGTCCCATGGATAAATTGACAAGTTCTCATTTTTATGAAATTGAACCCAATGAGATATGTGACCTAGATTCTCAAATCTGTGATCAAGTTCAAATTTCCGAATCATTGTTGACTCCTGTTTTGTTACCCGACTTAGGTAATATTTTAGAGTCAGTCTTGATTCCCACACCTATCATTCCTGAACTTGAATCACCAATATTGAGTCACATTCCATTGTGGGAAGAATATTGTGGACTTGAGCTTCAACTTATTGATTTGGACCCACTTCCTGAACCTAGCCCGACTCCTGAACCCTTACTTGATTTAAGTTTCTTTCCTGAGTCGGTATTCGTTCCCATACTTCCCACGTCCAAGTCAATAATTCCATCTTTTCATACTCCATTTTGGGACAAGGAGGTTGACACAATTGACTCTGAAAATAATTATGAATTATGGAAATTTGATGGGGTGAAAATTTTAAAAAATGATAATACATACATTTTAGTGGGTTATGTAAGGGAAATTTCTGGTGGGTTCCACCAAATATTATGTTATCTTGATTGGGTAGCAACGCTTGGCCCAATTAGACCACCACCGGAACCACCACCTTAAGGTAACTTCTGCCTTCCCTTATTCTTTTTCATGCATATATGCATTCATTCATACATTGAGGACAATGCATGAGATAAGTGTGGGGGTGGGCTTTACTAACATACTAACATAAGTAGAAACTAACAAAAATCTGCTAATAAAAAAAAATCTAAAAAAAACTTATAAAAAGGATAATATTTTGACTTATCTTTTGAAAGAAATCTAAGTTAATCTTAAGAATTAGGAAAATCATGATTAGGATTTGTAAAAACTTGGTCAAAATAAATAAATTGTTTAAATTTTAGGTATAGGAGGAGAAATTGAATAATTAATTAGTCTTAATTTTTACCTTAATGAAATTTGCATACCTAATGCATATCTAGGATTCTAAGACGAAGACCTTTGTGCCTCATATATAAAAAAAAAATCACTAATTAAGCTGGATACATGTGCCTCAAGAAGCATAAGTATTCATGCCTAAAGGTGAGTAAATAAAATAAAGTCCTTAGTTTTGGGGCCTAGTTCACTCGAATTTGAGTCCGCGAGGTGTTTTCTCACCTGGTGCCCTAAATCCATCCGGTTTGGGAGTCATCGACTATAAGTTCGCTACATGGGTGGATTAGAAAGCCTAATAAAACTAAAAAATATGAGATATGTATTAACACATCTAATAGTCAATTAGTTAGGTATTAGGGCCTCAAGAAGCCTTGATGCTTACACGAAAGAAAATTAGATGAAGTTATAAAAATAATAAAGAGGCATGAGAGTCCAAGTTAAGGAATTCCTAGTATAAATTCATAAGGATGCATATGATTTTTGGTAACGAAAAAGACTATATTAGAAGTTCAATTTTGACCCTTACCTAAAATGGATAACAATTTACTTTATAAAGACTAAGTCTAAGAATGAATAAAAATGATAATCTTAAAAACTTATAGATTACTTAGTCTTTTCAAAAGTATTTCAAATATTTCCTTTTTATGGATTTTGTGGGTGTAATCCGCTGAAAACCCTCACGAGACAACACTCGTCCTCTAGGGTAACCTAGGGGTTTAACGGCTTGTTGCACGTGCTAAGTGCAACCGTGATTCCTACGAAAGTGAGTTAGGTTAGATTAATTTTTCTTTTTCTCTTTGATTTTTACTCGAGGACGAGCAAAAAGATAAGTGTGGGGGTGTGATTGGTAGTGAAAAGTCCATTTTTATCATGACATTTACCATCACATTTTCATATTTATTCCTATAATTATGCACTATTACTAATATTTTATTATTTATTGTGTGCAGGCCTTGAGTAATAAAAAAATAAAGAAATAACGCCTTAAAAGAAGCCCAGAAGCCCAAAAGAAGCCCATGTCCAAGCCCAATGCAAAGTTGCAATTACCAAATGTCAAAGTTGCAAGCCCATGTGCAAAATTTGCAATTACTAAAAGAAAAGGAAAGGGATGGACTTCTACTTCTTCCCTAGTTGCTTGCAAGACAATCCTAAAGATAAAAGGAGAAGAGTTTAAAGATAAATTCGGATTCAGACTGTACATGTTTTAGTATTCAGATCATAACTTTTGCTACAGATATTCAAATCCGATGATTTAAGATGCTCCAGAAAGAAGACTTGAAGAACTACAACTCTTATGTTGATCAAACTTTCCAATTCAATCCGCAGATAAGACATATTCGGTGATCAACATGATAACAAGTTGCAGGACAGAGTTGTACTGGGACTCTACTTCTTCCAGCTCCTATAAATACCCCTGCAGAGCAACAGAGAAGGGCACACAGAAAATACAGAGCCAAAGCTAGGGTTTTTAGGCTTTCTTCTAGTTTAGGTTTTCTTTTCTCTTTTGTAATTTTTATTTTTCCTTTTTGTAAACTGAGAGTGGAGGAAGCTTTCATGGAGGAAGGAGTTCATGCTTGTACTGAGGTGACATTGGTGTAAGCCAACTTTTCTTCTATTGTTAATGAAATCTGCTCGAGGTTTGTCTTTTTTATTCTTATTTTATTTCTTCATGTTTTATTCTTATTTTCTCTGTTCTTGTTTTCTGTTATTGTTTCTCTCTAATATTTTGTGAACCATGAGATCTGATTGTTTCGAGACTGCCTAGCCGAAGAAGAGCACTTGATGGCTTATGAAGATGAACAATCCTTCTTTAGATTGTCTTTTCTTTTCATAGTGTAGGTAGCGAAGGTGGACGATCCTATACGCCATACTTGCACGCCTTCCAAGACAAGGTAAGTCGTTGCGAACAGATCAAAGGTAAGCAAGGTAGAAGAGGTTTGTACGTGTTATAGTTTCTTTCTTTTTAATTTAGTTTAGATCTTCATCTCTCCCACATTTATTCTTCACCTTCTCATTGTAAATATCATATACCATTGTAAATAAAAAAAAGAAAATAATTTTTAGAGAATCTTACAAACGCTTCTATCGCTAGTCCCTCCCTGAGGATCACGACCCGCATAGCCTTGCTACAGCGGATTCGAATTGAGCACTTGCACACCTTTAATTCTCAGATCTAATATTTTATATTTTGTGTGCAGGAAAAAAGTTCAATCAACAGCCGCCACTTCTCTCTGTCAGAATGAGGCAAGGACAGCCTCAAGTCGTACCTCAATTTCTTCCGGAATCAACTCACCAAAGTCTCAACTGTGGGGAGAAAGTTGCCGCCCTCGCATTCATCAGCGGGTTGCAAGCTGCTCATCTCTTCTACAAGCACCTCCTAAAGCACAACGTCACCAAGTTGAGCGAGATACTTTCCTGAGCTCAGTCTTACATCCAACTTGAAGAGACGATGAAGGCTTCGTCCAACCACTCCGCAAATCCGAAAGTTGACGGAGGAAAATCAAAGATCACTCGCGAAGCTCCAGACCACACTTCAAACCGACATCGGGGCAGCCCGCTTACAAGAAGAAAGCGCTCCCGATCCTCTCCCTGAGCTCGCTCTGAGGCGACCAATCGATGAAATGCTTCACTCTGTTGAAGCTCCTGATCGACGAAATCTTCAACACTTTCAAAGATCAACCGTGAGTCAAGCACCCGAGATCGCTCCAGCACAACCCTTCGCTTTCCGAGTTAGAGGATTACTGTTTTTATCAAAAAGTTAAGCAACACTCGACCATCCAATGCTGAGCAATTGGAAGTACCTGGAGGAGCTCGTCAGACAAGGCTTCTTTAAGGAGTATATCCTCACTTCTGAAGCCGCGTCTGGATATCCAAATGCTTAACCTCCTCGGGAGCAGCACCTGATCACCCAAAAAAAAAGAGATTAACGAGTTCTCGAATCCTGAACACACGGGATGTACCTCCTTCTAATTTCAATTCTATGCACCTCATTATTTAATGAAATATTATGTTGTAAATCTTTCTGACCATACATCCGTTCATTGTAGTGCATACCTCGTCACGCCCTGTTGATTAGATTTTCCCTACTCGGAGGTAAAATTTGCAGGTGTCGTTGAGGGACAGAAACCACTCGGGAACCACATGCCGAACCATTCCAAACAAAACAGCATTCCAACATCTCAGAGTCGAAGCAACTCTGCGAGCAGACATCCAATTCAAAACAAAGCAGTCACGAGACAATTCCGGCAAGATCCAAACAATACTTTCATTTCAATTCATCATTTTACTATAATTTTCCCGTTACATCCATCCAAATACAAGCTTGGTTATATCTAACAAGGGTAATACAAGATATATTACATGTTCGTGTTTTTATTAACAGGAAAAACAGATATACTTTCTACCACAACGTCCACAGCAGCATCCAAGAGATGACTCCTAAACAAACAATCTACCCCTTCCAGGAGGGCCAATGATACCGAGAACTCCCAGAAAAATGTCAGCACTGAAGATCACGTCTCAGACTGCAGATTGAAGCCTACAAGACAGTGATGATACCAACGCCAAGCCCAGTAACTCTGAAGATGAACTCAGAGCGGAGCCAGATGAAGCAACTTTTCAGCATAGATCCCAGGAAATACCCCCATACCTCCCTCCAGTTGCCCGCCGGCAAAGCAACGGTATTCAACAAGAGTGCAGACGGCAAGATCAAGAGATAGAAACCATCATCAAGCATGCCCTGTGCTCCCTCCTCCTACATGCTATAAGGAAAGAGAGGTGCCGAGCCCCAACTACTGCTATGCCTAATCTGATCACAGACCAGACGGACAGAGCAGAAGAAAGAGCCCTACCTATCCTCCCTGACAGTCGGGCCTCGTCGCGAAAACTGACCTTCCTCGACGAGCCCATCGCGAAAACTGATGTTCCTCGACAAACAAACTCCTGAACATCAGGAGCGCAGCAACCGTCCCCATCCTCTCCCTCTCTTTCCTCCAACAGATGAAGAAAGAAGACATCACCGCCCATCAACAATGTGAAATTTTGAAAGCAATGAGCTTTCAAGAAAAGCAATGAGTTTTCAAGAAGAAGCACAAATTTTCCCTCAAAGTTCTGCTCTATTTATAGATAGGAAGCCTAAGCGTCTACTGTTCGAAATTTCAATCCCCAAGAGCCGGTCCACGTCCCGAGATTTGCTGTACGACATGATCCTCGAAGATTCAAATGTCTCTACCACGATCTCACCCATTAATAACTGGTAGATTTGAAAAGATATCTGCCAGATGGCCAGCTGTAGACACGCAGTAATGAGCCTGAAACTTCCAGAAGAGTTCAAAGCACCAAATACCTACACTAACTTCGCTCTTCCGATTCCCCTCCCATAACTCCGACAACCACAAGAGCAGGGCATTTGTAGTGGTCAAGATTTGGCCAACCTTAGAGATCGAGACATGTGTCCTGCCGCTTCAGAAGTGTCGCGCGCAATCAACAAACCCAACACGCTAATCCCCGATATCCGATATTTAAAACACTAGCTAAACTAGAAGAAAACAACAGGCATCAACTAATCAATGGATAATTATACGAACAAATCCCTAAAATTTAGCATTTCTCACTTTCCACTCGCATTTGTGCCATCACTTAACTCCCTATCTCTTGTTGACTTGGGACCATTATAGATGATTTTTACCCTCAACTTCTTCCGCTTACCTCTTTCCCATTCCCAACCCCTAACTTGATATTAAATCTAACCCCATCCCTCTTCCCCCTCCTTCCCTTACTTGCTCCCCTTCTTCTCTTTTATTTTTTTTCTCTCGTGTATTCCTCTTTTTCTCCCCCATTTCAAGACTCTAACCCAAACTTAAACTCAACCCATCTCTCCTTTTCTTCCTTCTTATTCTCCTTCAAATTCAGTTTTTGCCCTCATGTTTTCTCCCTCTCGCTTCTCACTCATTCCCAAACTATAAACCCAACCTTTTTCCTAGTTCTCTTTCCTCTCATTCTTCTCCCCCATCCCCACCCCCACCCCCGCCCCTTCTCCATTTCCTTTTCCTCCGTCAAGCACTCTTTCTTTCATGTCTTCTTTGTTTTCAACTCATTTGCATCTGAGCTCATCAAAATGGGAACCAAGGTCAACTCTATTTGAGCTAGTTTTAACGTAATAAAAATCCTAAAAATGTCATTTCACATGTACAAGATAACATGGTGGGAAAATGGAGGTTGGGGTTAAGTGAAAGAAAAAAATAGAGTCGAGGGTGATAAGCACTAAAATGTTAGGTAGAATTCATGCAATTAACCATTAAGAAATAAAGGCCAAGAACAAAATAAAATCAAATGTTGTTTAAAGACAAAAGGATCACATAAGTAAACTAGATAGGTAGTTTATGTTCTCTAATTGTAATTTGAGAATATTTTTTAAAAAATTCTGAATGCAGCTGATGATTGCATATGTGAGAAAAAATTCAGAAAAACTCACAAGTAATCACTAAAATGAGAAAGTATCCTTCTCTTTAGTAAATAATCAACGTACGCACCTAATCTTATCTGAATGAATCGCATTCCTTCCCTCCATCATACAGAGGTATCAACGACATCACGTAATGTATTTTCGGACCACTTAGACGAGAAAACTCTCATCTTCGTCTTCTGTTAACTGATTTGGTCTAGGATTAGGGTTTGATTTGGTTGATTTGGAATTAGAGATAGGATTTTATTAAGTTTTTACAACATTCAAGCATACAAATAAAGATCGTGAAGAGTCTTACCAAAACATATCAATTTTTCACAACTAGCAAGTATTCAAAACATCTACCAGAGCACATAACATTTAAGAAGGCCACGACAATGGCCCAAATTGACTAAATTTCTCGACTTTCAAGAATGCGAGATAGGAAACCATCAACAGGTCAGAGAACTTCAACCCAATGGAGTTCAGCAACTTCCCTAATCAAATAACTAGCCCCAATAAATGCGTCTACGCTTTCAAAGTCGGAAATTCCCAATTTGTGCTCACTTGCCCATAACTTAATTTTTCAAAGAGATGGCAATCAAAGAGCATAAGCAGTCTTATTGTCAGGAATTCTATTCATGGGTTATCTTACTGGTTCCCAAATAATCAGGATTTTTCCCTTCTTTATCTTTTATCTTAATGGAGGGATGAAAAATTCATGATTGAATAAATTTAAAAAAAAAAAAACCGAAGAAATTTACGAAACGAAGTCTATGAAGGGGAAACTTACTTTGTACGAGAGTAGCTCGATGATGAGGCTTCTTCGATTTTACTGGTGCTTTGTTTCTCTTTCGAAGTGGTGAGAGGAGAGCAGACGATGCCGGAGAACATTATTTTAGCCGAGAAATTTTGGGGTTTTGGGTTCAGATGCGAGGGGCTTTTGTTGGGGGGCATTGCATATATTTTTTCCAATTCTGTTGGCAAATTACAGAAAGCACCCTCGGCTTCAAAGAAGCAAATAACCCCCCAATTTCTCCTATTTCGAAAATAAACTGAGCGCCTTTTTTCTGTATTCGTCCCTCGAATTGGATTATTTTTAAATTACTTCTGCAAATCTTAATATTTTCATTTAAGTTCTTCAATTCATTTAAGTTCGTGATTATACGTGAGCTTATAATTTTATGAATTTTTTTAATTAAATTGGTTTTTTAATTTAATATGGATCTATATCTATATTTTTAATTTAAGGAAAAATTCGCTACAACCACCTACTTTATTTCATAATTAGGAAAAAAAACTCACCCTCTTATTTTTATTTGATACAGCCTCATTGTAACACCCTGCTCCGGAAAACATACTTAGTTGCGTATTCATATTTTTTGATCATATTTTTTGATTTACTTCCTATATTTGTTTTGTATTATGAAATATTTATATGATCGTTTTGTCTTGGATCTGGATTCGCGGACTCGGAGTCAGCCTTAATCTGAACCATAGACCTGGTCCTAGAGTATTGCTCGATTTGGTCTTTTCGTTAGTCAGATTTGACCGATTTCAGTTTCAAACATCGTTTTCCAATATTCTAGATTTTTCATGATTTTCTAAAATTTTCCTGAATTAAATTGAAAATCTTCAAAACCGATGTGGACCAGTGCCGCTAATTGATTCTCGGATTTTTAATTTACAAATGGAGTTGAATTTCTAGAAACGGCTTTCACATTATTCCTTAAAATCACATTTTCTATATAAATATATTTTTTGAGATTTTTCTAAATTTATCAAAATTTCACCGGATTTGGTGTCGGCTAGTATCGCTGGTTGATTTCAAGATTTTTAGTTTGCAATCGGAGTTAAATTTCTAGATTCTACTTTCACATTGCTTCTTAAAATAATATTTTCTCTTTTAATGCATTTTCTGAGATTTTTCAGAATTTATCAAAATCCGGCCGAACCTATGTAGACCGGTATTGATGGTTGACTCTAAAATTTTTTTTAATTTGAAAACAGGATTTTATTTCTAAAAATTGATTTTATATTATTTCTCTAGATGATATTTTCTACCTCTGGGTATTTTTGAAAATTTTTCTGGAGCAGTCAATATTTTCTGATATTTTTAAAATAATATATTTTTGGAATCTTCTTTCTCTCTTTCTCTCTCTTTTCTTTTTTCCACCATCAACTCCACCCCCTTCTCCTTTCTCCCCTCTCTCTCTCTCTCTTTTGGGGTGGTTGGCGGCCACCCCTGCCCGCCAGTGGCTGGCGTCACCACCGGGCGTGGCCAGGCCGACGGGTAGGCTGTGCGCCCCCCCTTTGGGGGGCGTTGTACGTGAGCAGGGGGCAACAGCCCCCCCTCTCTCTCATCTTTCTCTCTATCTCTCTCTCTCTCCAGCCCTCTCTCTTTCCGTTCCTCTCTCTCTCTCTACTGGGCCTCTGAGCCCCACTCAACCCCCCAAACTCCAACTTCCTCTCCTCTATCTCCATCTCCTCCTATTTTCCCAAACCACCAGCATCTCCATCTTCTTCTTCTTCTTCAAATTAATCACCACCACCATCCTCTCCACTCCAACTCCCCCCCAACATGGGTTCAGTCCCATCAACACCCCCTCCCATCACTCCCTTTCAATCTCTCTTTCCTTTCTTTTCTATTTTTCTTTTTCTTTCCTTTTTTTTCTCTCTTCTCTTCATCTTTCTCTTCTTCCTCTTCTTCTTCTTCTTCTTCATTTGGCCGACGCCCAAGCCCAGGCCCCACTCCGTGCAATCCCGGCGAGCTTCTGGCGATCTAAGCGGGCGGCGAGCCCTACTCAACCTCCCAAACTCCAACGTCCTCTCCTCTATCTCTATCTCCTCCTCTTATCCCAAACCACCACCATCTTCATCATCTTCTTCTTCTTCAAATTAACCACCACCACCACCTGCTCCACTCCACGGTAGTCTAAATATAATCATGCTTATATGTATGTTCGCGTGGTACTAACATCACGTGCAGGTACTCTCGTACCAATTTTAGATTTTTGCCCGCTCCCTGAGCCAGCTACCAAATTGGTTTTAGGCCTGCACCCTTATGGGTTTCATGATAGTTACCGAGAGTGCGTTTAGACTCCGAACATACTTTAGCCTCTGGGCTCCCTCGCTCACTTCCTCGAAATAGAAGTGCACTTAGACCGTCAAATCTTTTAGCTCCGCCTGGTAGGCATACTTAACGCTGAGCACTTTACCATTATATTCGTCTAGGCGGAACTCTGCCAGATTTTAGACTCACCTTCTAAGCCAAGTCATTCCAGTAGCTCGCCAAGCGCTCTAGTATTAAACACTGTTTGTTGTTCGTACCTCCAGCTCAATTAGCTCCACTTGGGTGTTCGCTTCCTTACTTATTACCTGCTCACTAGCTTATCTATTATTTTATTAATGGCTGTGAAGAGTTTGAAATCTTATTTATACTGTTTTTTCTTAAACTGCTTGATTTTTTGGTATTCGTACCAATCTCATATATTGGTAGTATTTTCCTGTATCGCTTGACGTGCTTATATATACCATGTTATCACTTATCACCTGCCTAATATCACCCTCATGTTATGCTATCACCTGACATCCGGCATGACGTACCTGACTCTTATGATTATCACGGTAATGGGAATGATGACCTGACAGTTTGATTACATCTTTATATATTCTAGTATAAATCGTACTCTTGATACATCTATTCTCCTGACACTCATGACTTATTCCTGCTCATCCCCAAAATCTGATAATTATCTAAGGGGATAACTTATATCGGGTTAGGAGAAACTTGGATATCAATATATGTTCGTGTTTACAGTGGTATTAGGTATGTTATGCAAGTAAATCGTCCGGTTGAGCCGAGGGCCTCCAGGTGACCGAGGGGGGGCGCTGGCTCCCTCCTTCTTGGTACCATCTTGATAAGAGCATCCTACAAAACCCTCCATACGCCTCGCGGTAGGTTCCGTACACCAGCAACGAAACATCCTGGTCCGTTGTTCTGAGTATGCACGAGACCCACTGTAAATATTGTTCGTTGATACCCCGTTGGTGTCCAATAACAATCTTGCTTCACTCAGATGTGGATATATGTGTGCTAGGACGCTAGTTCACATATCTAGACATCTGGATAGGACGAGTAATAATAATAATAATAATAAAGATGCCAACCATATATTGTTGTGTGTTTTGTAATTCAGGTCATATGGATTTAGCATGCGATGACGTGAGATATACGGTATATAGATAAGGGTATACTTGTCTGGATTATTCCTTCGACATACTTATCTCATTAAGCTGTAAACTGGGTTTGTACCGCTAGTGTTACCATATTTGCTTTCATCGGGCTCTACTTCGAATTTCCGGTTTTATGATTATTATTATATTATACTTGCATACATTCTGCTTTACCACTTGTGTTCTATTCCACCAGTCTTCTGCTCTTATCTTATTATACCATGTGTATTCTCTGCTTGATATTGTTTGCTATCTATCCACCTGCTTCTGTGTGCTTGTGCTCACGACACGGTTTTCAATGTATGTTTATGATTCAGATTTATTGATACACATGTGCTATCTTTGCACACCACTTGGCATTCACCATACCACTTGTTGGGGAGTTCTGACTCCCCTGAATCCTCATATCCAGGTCTCGGAGCTTGAAGCCTGTGGATTCTCCTAGTTGCTGATCAGAGTGGCGCAGCAGTAGCATGGTTCATCGGCTAACCGTCTGAAGCCCTATTCTTCCAGGCCCCCTGCGCGTCTCTCGAGTTTTCCTTCCGTAAACTCGTGAGCGTCATTTGTACTGTTCATACTTTATATCTCATTATGTTCTCGCAATTGCACCCATTGGTGATGTAATATTATTATAATATTGTGTCACATCTGGTGATAACTTTGTAATTGTACTCATATATTGGAATGTATAATGCACCACGTATTTTCGAACTCTGATTCTTACATGTACTGATGCTTAGCGTATATACGTGAGGGTATTTTTGACCTGCGTATATACGTTGCAATAACGTCTCCGTACCAGAAGGATCAGGGCGTTACACTCATCCAATTCTTAATTGAGCTTTATTGCATATCTTTATATGATTATGTTTATGGATGAGTTAAGGGGGGTTTTGAGCTCTTCTCTATTCCATACATATATAACGCCATGAGACTTCTCATCACCAAAAAGAGGGAGATTGTCGGCCTAAAAGCCTATCACTCTAGTTTTGATGATGATTAACTCGTATAGTTATAGTACTAATAATTTTGTGTTTAGTAAGTTTCAGATATTCAATCAAGATCTTAGTTGGTGTTTAGCTTTTTCAAGCAACACCTGTTGATTCAAGAGCTCAGGCGTAAAGAATACATCAATAACTCAAGAAGTTCAAAAGAATCAAGTTTGGATCAAGTCAAGAAGGAGAATATCTATTCAAGAAGAAGACTTGATCTAGAGTTTGTAAGAATGTCTACATTTGTGTCAAGTATAGATTAGTTTTGGCTGCTCAAACTTATGCACACAAAATTTTAACATTAGTTTTCAAGATCAAAAGTTTCGGTGTTTCGGTTTAACCAATTTCGATTTAACTAGAATATGCTTTTTGTTTCATGAATTTTTCTCAAAAACATGTTCATATAGTTTATATGTGTATTAGATTTTAACCATACACAGTGGTGCTTCAAAGAGTTTGATAAACTTGCTTTTGTATTTATAGAGTCTTGGAAAGACTTGATTTTCCATTTAAGTTTAGTTTTTTAAAAAATAATTTTTAATATAGTTTATATTTCAAGATTGAATTTCTATCTCAAAAATAAGTTCACATGTTTATAATATGTGTTGATTTTTTATCACACATATTTGTACTCTAGTATATTTACATGAACTTATTTTTGTAGATTTTATAGAGATTTATTTAGATTTAAAACGTATTTTAAAAGATAAAAGAAATCAAAATTTTGGGCTGAGCCGGTTGACCGCTAGCTATCTGTTTATGGGTTTCGATTGCCAGAGAGCTGAGCTCTCTATTTGAGCTCGGTCAACCGATGGCTCCAACGGCTATATTTATAGACGTTGGTGGTCGACCGACCTCTGGTAATTTTTTCAGAAATGGCTAGTTTCTGATTTTGATTGATATTGTCTTATTTTCAAACGGATATATTTTATTTCATTTGGGTTTAATCAACATTTTAACACCTAGGTTTACTCTTTGATCATCTCTACTTTATTCTTATAAATTGGGGTTATAGTTAAGAGTTTTAAACAAGATTTTTACAAGATTTTACAAGAGAAAAATTTGTGGTTAAATCTTTGAAAAAGTTTTGAAAAATCAAGAAAACAAGTTTTTGAAAAATTCAAGCTTCAAGTTTCAATATCTTCATAGATACTTTCTCAAGTGTTTTCTTAAGAGCTTCATTTCAAACATCATAGTTTTCTAACAAACTTAGTGATTAACAAGTATTGTTATCTTCATTTACTTTGTGATTTCCACTTGTCTAGAGGTGTATTTGTTTTATGTATTGGCTAAGTGTCTTCCCCTTGTGTAAAGGACCATTGACCTTGTGCCCTCCTCTTGTGTAGAAGATTATTTCCTTTGTGGAGATTCATTGTGGAGTTCCTTTGTAGAGATATTGGAAATCCTTCTAGGTGAATGCGAGGACATAGAGCAAGTGGCTCGAACCTCAAAACATATCGTCATGTTCATATTTGGCTATCTCTCTACTCAACTCTTGTTTATATCTCGCATTACTATTATTGCTTATTCGTATATGATTGATATTATGTCTACACTTGTTTTGAGAACTATTGAAATACCTCAACTCTTATAAAAGAGGAATCTTAAGGAGAAGTTTTAGAACCATTCACCGGGAATTCGGCTTCACCCTTTGGAATCTATTTGCGTGTTAGTTATTTGTTAGCTTAAAATTTAAAATTCCGCATTTGATTAGTACTTCACCTATTCACTCCCCTCTAAATGACTTTACAATTGGTATCAGAGTTTGTTACTCTTGATGTTCGGATTAACCACCATAGAGAGATTCTTATTTTTGCTAATCATCATATTTGTTTTGCATACCATGGTTGTAGGTTGTCTAAAAATTTCAATATTCCAATGTAACAAAGGCATATAGTGGTGAATCTAGCATTTGTGTCCACCCAAATTTGATGGACTTAACTTTCTATATGAAAGGTTAAGATGACAGTTTTTCGTAACTACTTTGGTAGTAAAGTAGCTAAAGCTAAACCCTTTGTTTGTCCTAAGTGTGATAAGGGCTCATGGTCTAAAATTACCGTTGAAGAACTTACTATCAATTCCAAGGTCCATAATGCATTACTTCAAGGTTTGAATGATGATGATATTTCAAGGGTCATAAATTGCACATGTGCACATGATATTTGGAAAGTTTTGATCACCACGCATGAAATCACATCACAAGATAGAAAGCTAAGATTGATTTGCTTAGCTTTCAATATGGTAGTTTTCATATCTTTGATGATGAATCTATTGATGATATGCTTACCTGTTCACTACAAATACTAATACGCTTATTTAGGTAAATCAATCGATGATGATCAAAAGGTACGAAAAATTATTATAGCCCTTCCTCAAGCTTAGGAAGTCAAAGCAATCACCTAGAAAGAGCACAACAATAGGGAAGAAATGGACTTCATCGCTTTCATGAAAAACTTGAATAGCTATGAATTGGAGATGAAGGCAAGGAAAGATCATGAGCCACAAAAAGAAAATAATAATGCACTCAAGGCCTCCCCAAGAGAACTCAAAAAGAAAAGTATTACAACTCCAACCACCTCCGAAGATGATGAAGAACTCACTCTCCTCATTAAGAATATGAATATGTACCTCAAAAAAGAAAGGAGAAGTGACCCAAGAAGGAAAGGCAAAAAGAAAACAATGAAAGATACCACTTGGGATTCGGATAGTGAATCCGAGGATGATTTCGCGCATATGTGCTTCATGGTCTGAAGGGATGTCCCCTTGAGGAAAATTCGGATCTAATTTTGAAGAAATGATAAATTATCATATAATGATCTTGCTTTGTATTTTGAAGAACTTTTTGGAAAATATGATTTAATGAAAAAGAAAATTTTGAATTAAAGAAAGAAACTTTCAAAATAAAAAGAAGTGATTTTGAAAGAAAATGATTCTTTAAAAAACCATATTGAATTAATTTTCAAAGAAAAGAATTTTGCTTCTCATGCTTCTTTTAATATTGACAAAAATTAGATTTATATTTTGAAGAAGAGTATTGATTGTTTAGGCTCAATCTTGAGCCAATGTGCTTTTGATCATAAGAAATTGAAATTCTTATTTTAAAAGAAACAAGCTCCACATATTTATGCACGTACTACACGGCATGCACATGCACATCATACTCACAAGTATGCCAATTGATAGGTAGTGAAAAATGCATAATTGTCATCATATATACCATCACATTTGCACATTTATTCATATTATAATGCACATTTATTAATATTTCGTTATTTAATGTGTGCAGGCCTCGAATTATTATTTTAATAAGAAATAAAGCTTAAAGAGCCCAAAAGCCCAGATCCAAGCCCATGTTTGAAGCCCAGGTGAAAAAGCGCAATTACAAGAAGTCAAAATGCAAATACAAGGGCTAAAAGTTGCAAATATCAGAGATAAGGGAAGGATAGACTTCTATCCAACCCTAAACACTTGCAGGATGAGGATAAAAGCCCAAGATAAGAAGGAAATTCGTGGAAAGAAGATTTGAAGAAATCTGGATTAAGGGTAACTTGATTACTAAGTTATCTCGAAAATCCAGATTAAAAGGCCAGGATGCATATTCCAGAAGCATGCGCCCAGACGGACGGACCAGGAGAAGCCACGCGCCAAAGCGCGTGGCCTGAATCCACTAAACTGCCGCAGATTTGCGGCAAAAGCCGCAATTCTGCGGCATAGTGGATGAATTTGGATACCAGATTTCGTCTGCGATCTTATCCAGGACTCTATCACCTTCTGCACTATAAATATCCCTGCAGGCGCAACGTACAGGGCATGCAGAGACGTATTAGGGTTTCTTTAGCCATTTTTCTTTAAATTTCAGCAAGTTGTAATCTTTGTTTCAAGCACGGTGTAGAGAAGAAGGAGCTTTGTAATTGGAGTTTACTCTCGAATAAAGGTTACCTTTTTGCCACAATTTCTGTCATTTAATTTTGCATTTACTTTGTGATTTCTTGAGTTTGGTTTGATCTGTGATCTCTCGATTCTCTTTATTTTCTCTCTTTCTTTATTCTTCTCATATAAAAAAAAGAAAAGAAAAATAATAAAAAGATGATGAACTAATCTTCCTTTGTGGTTTGCTGAATTCTTAAGCAACCCTAAGCATGTTTGGAGTTGAACAGATTAATAATACTTTTTAGAAACCCTAGGTTTAAAGTAGATTGCTTGAGGACTAAATGGATAATCAGCTTTCTAATCTAGGTTACACTTTTAAATAATTCCTCACCCTTCATATTTAAGAACTTTGACAGCGTAACTTCAAGGTAATGCTTTTCTTCCGCTGTACTTAGATGTTAAGATGAAATCGTGTTGAATGTTCAAAGGTGCGAACTAGTAAGATTCTAAACTCTTTTATTCTTGCTTGCATCTTCGCTAATAAACCTAGGATTAATTTCACATATATTAAGATGATGTTCAATCTCCTTAACGTGCAATAGGGTTGTGGTAGAAGATCAGTAAAAACCACATCTTTTATATCATATATATCTCTCAAATCTAATCTCTCTTTTCTTACTTAAAGCATACAGGGGAATCGGCTGAAAAGCTTGCATCGCATCCTTCCCTGAGGATCACGACCCGCTTGAGCCCTTGCTACAGCGGATTCGCATTGAGACTAAGAAATCTGAACTTCTATTTCTATTCTTTAAAAATCTCAATCAAACTTTTGGCGCCGTTGCCGGGGAAGGAACGGCACGATTTCCTCGTTCTAATCATTCTTTATTCTTTCTGTTGCAGGTACAGAGAACAGGAAACAAAAACATAGCAGCAGCAAGGACATACAGCAATCCAGTGCCTCTGCCCTCGAAGGCAGAGCACCTGGACCTACTAATTTGCCGCAGAAACGCGGCAAAAGCCGCAGATCTGCGGCAGTAGTAGTGAACTACTAACCTGCTTTTCTGCAGGTTGCTCTGCATTGCAAAAATCTGCTTACTGCTATGATATTATTTCTCTGTGATCACTCTGCAACTGCTAATTAATAACATTAACCCATTTGTTGAAAAAAAAAATAAAAAAAATTTTTAGACTCTTGCATTTAGGGCACGTGTCTATTTACAATTTTTTTAATTCTGTTGAAGAGTGCTGGCGACAAGGTACGTTTGCATAGCATATAGATTAGGAAACACTCTTGGTTGTTTACTGCTTTCTTGAGTGATTACTTTTCTACCGCTTTACACGTACACTAATTCATCTTAAGGGCATAACCCATAAGCAAGATAAGGTGGGGATTTCATCACCCTTCCTTGGCCCACAAATCATATCCGTCACACTCACAACCCTAACCTTAAGTAAAATTTGACTAGACGTTGGCCCTAGGTTAACTCGGACTCAATAGGAGATTGACCGAAGGAGGAAAATTGTTCGAAATTAACTCTTGTCAAATCGGTGTCTAGGCAGGGGATTGAGGGCCGAAAGCCCGAAGAACGGTGGTTATTTAATTAAGGAACGTCTCTGACGGAAAACCTCCCACCGGTCTTGCCACCTACCTGGCCGATTAGCTTGTGGTTAACGTCGACAGTAGACCTCCTAAGGACAGTCTAAAGTTAGGAGTCGTCTAGGTCAAGGCTTACCCTAGATTAGGATTTTTGATTGTTTTTATTTTTTTGATTGATTGGGTGAACTTGTTTGCTGATTGTGCATGCCCGCTTGGTCGAGAGACCCACTTACATCCAGGCTAACTAGAACTAGTTCACCACCCGAGCTCAATCCCGACTCACACATGGCACAACCGCCATCACTCCAAGATAGGATCTATCCTATCAGGACTTCTCTTCCTTCTTGCATCAAGCTTAACGATGAAGGTGTTGACCCATTTGAGCTTAAGCCACAATACATCAACACCCTTCCGAAATTTCATGGACTTGACTCCGAGGATGCGTACTTCTTCATAAGGGAATTTGAGGAAGTATGTCTCATGATGAATATTCCTAAGTTAGGAAAAGATGACATCAAACTTAGGTTTGTCCCCTTTGCTTTGAAGGATTTAGCAAAGAAATGGCTCTACAGTCTAGAGGTCGGTTCTATATCTTCTTGGGATAATTTCGTTAAGGCCTTCTTAAAGAAATTTTATCCCGTTCACAAGACTGCACTGATTAGGAAGAATATCCTACAGTTTAAGCAAACAGCAAATGAGCCTTTTTGGAAATATTTCGAACGTTTTAAGGACCTTCTTGCTCAATGCCCTCACCATGGGATAGAGAAATGGCGACCTTGCCAAGTTCTATATGATGGATTAGAATATCAAACTAAGACGTTGTTAGAATCCATGTGCCAAGGAGGATTTATGAAAAAGAACGAAAATGAAGGATGGGATTTGTATGAGGAATTAGCTGAAAATACCATCCAATGGGAACCTACTCCGGAAAAATTTAGGACTAATGACCCTACTTCTTCTAAAGGAGGTATCCATTCCATTGAGGCCAACATAGCAACCGATGCTAAGTTAGCTGCTGTTATGCGAACACTAGAGGCCCTTGAAACTAAAGAGCCAGTCTCTGTGAACCAAGTCAGCCCAACATCTTCGACGGGCTGTACTTATTGTCAAGATATGAACCATGTGTTCGAGGAATGTCCTGTCTTTTTCGCGCATCAAAGCTTGCCCGAACATATGAGTGCGGCCTTCACAAGGCCCGCCAACAATCCTTATTCACCCACCTACAATCCTGGTTGGAGAAATCATCCCAATTTTTCATGGGGCCCAAGCAACAATGATCAAATTAGGCCCAAATTCTCCAACAATTTCCAAAATCCGCCCTATCAGCAAAGTTTTCCTAGTCAAAATCCTCCACCATCTTTCCAATATTCACAAATGAAAACAAGGCTTTCAAACATGGAAAGAAAGGTGGACACTCTTGTTAAAAGCCATGACACACTAGCTCAAGTCTTGACCAGGATAGAGGTCCAATTAAATCAGCAAGAAAGACAGAGGGGTACCCTACCGAGTCAGCCATTGCCAAATCCTAGGAATCCTAGGCCAGCCAATGAGGCTCAAGACCCAAATCAGTGTCACATGGTTCATACACTCAGATCGGGGAAACAAGTTGATAATCAAGTATCCATGCCACAGGATCCATCTCACTCATCCATTCCATCTAGCTCCACTCCCTCTCCACCCAGCTCCAATGAAACTGAAGTTGAAAAGTCAGCAGGACAGGTGCACCAGCCTATAGCTTCATTTCCAAATAGGCTTAGAAGCAACAACAATGCACATATGGAGAAATTATTAGAGGTGTTCAATCAAGTTAGGCTCAACATTCCACTTCTTGATGCAATCCAACAGGTCCCTAGTTATGCCAAATTCCTTAAGGACATGTGCACCAAGAAAAGAAAGACTAATGTGCCTAAGAAGGTTTTTCTAGCCACCAACATTAGTGAGCTATTGTCCAACCAGATCCCTATTAAGTATAAGGACCCTGGTTGCCCCACCATCTCTTGCACCATAGGTCGAGCCGAAATCAATCGAGCACTCCTCGATTTAGGAGCTAGCATCAATTTGCTCCCTTTCTCCGTATATCAACAACTTGGATTAGGTGAACTCAACCCGACCCAAGTCACTATTCAGTTGGCTGACCGCTCAATCAAAGTTCCTAAGGGAGAGATCAATGACGTTCTCATACGGGTGGGAGAATTCATTTACCCAGTCGATTTCATTGTCTTAGAGACACAACCTGTGTCTAATCCTAGGTCCCAAACTCCCGTCATCTTAGGAAGACCGTTCCTAGCAACCGCAAATGCAATCATAAATTGTAGAAACGGATCCATGAGACTGACTTTTGGGGATATGACCAAGGAAGTCAATGTTTTCAACCTAGGTAAGCATCCCTATGATGTGACCGACCAACCCTTTGAGGTTAACTTCATTGAGAACATGACGAGTGAGCATAATGAGGAGATCACACTTGAGTCAGAGGAAGAGGAAGATTTAGAAGCAAGTGATCTCAGCCTTGATGAGATTGAATGGGAATCAAATCTGAGTTCTATAGAGATGGGAGATTCTAGCTTAACTCCTCCACCCATCGAGCCAACTCCTTCTTTGGAGTTAAAAACCTTGCCGAAACATCTTAAGTATGCCTACCTAGGTGAACAAGAGATGTTACCGGTCATAGTTGCATCTAATTTGACCAACAGGCAAGAGGAGGACCTATTGGCAACCCTTAGGAGACATAGGGAAGCCATTGGTTGGACTATGGCAGATATCAAGGGACTGAGCCCTACGATAGTCCAGCATCGTATCCATCTAGAGGAAGGGGTTAGACCGAAGAGGGATCCACAGCGTAGGCTAAACCCACTCATGCAGGAGGCTGTACACACCGAAATAGTAAAACTGTTAGATAATGGGATCATTTATCCCATTTCCGATAGCGAATGGGTTAGCCCAATGCATGTGGTCCCTAAGAAATCTAGCTTTACTGTGGTAGAGAACGACAAGCATGAGTTAGTGCAAACACGATTGCCTACCAAGGTAAGAGTATGCATAGACTACCGCAAGTTGAACGCAGCCACTAGGAAAGATCATTTTCCCCTCCCGTTCATTGACCAAATGTTGGAAAGATTAGCAGGTCATGAGTATTACTGCTTTTTGGACGGTTATTCAGGGTATAACCAAATTCCTATAGCCCCGGAGGATCAAGAGAAGACAACGTTCACGTATCCATTTGGGACATTTGCCTACCGTCGAATGCCTTTCGGCCTATGCAATGCCCCCGCCACATTCCAACGTTGTATGTTAAGCCTGTTTTCTGATATGGTTGAGCGTTTCTTAGAGATTTTCATGGACGACTTCTCCGTCTATGGGAATTCATTTGACCAGTGTCTCCATCACTTGGAGCTAGTACTGAGTAGGTGCACCGAAAAGAACTTGACCCTCAATTGGGAAAAGTGTCACTTCATGGTGCAACATGGGATTGTCCTAGGTCACGAGATATCTAGGGAAGGGATTAAGGTAGACAAGGCCAAGGTGGAGATCATAGCGAAACTTCCACTTCCACGATGCGTGAAGGACATTCGGTCTTTCTTAGGACACGCTGGATTTTATCGTAGGTTCATTAAGGACTTTAGCAAAATTGCTAGACCCCTTACAAACCTTCTAGCTAAAGACGTGTCCTTCATCTTTGATGATAGGTGCCATAGTGCATGGGAGAAATTGAAAGTGGAACTTATCTCTGCTCCTATCATCTCACCTCCGGACTGGTCCAAGCCTTTTGAAATCATGTGCGATGCCTCAGATTTTGCGATAGGTGCTGTCTTAGGACAGCGTAAGGACAGCAAGCAGCACGTGATCTATTATTCGAGTAGGACGCTCAATGACGCCCAAATGAACTATACTACAACCGAGAAGGAATTCTTGGCAGTAGTGTTCGCTTTGGAGAAATTCCGCCCATACCTACTTGGGACCAAGACCACGATTTTCACTGACCATTCTGCTCTTCGATACCTTATGCTTAAAAAAGATGCGAAGGCCCGACTCATTCGTTGGATCCTTCTCCTTCAAGAATTCGATCTCGAAATTCGAGATAAAAAAGGTGTCGAAGATGTCGTAGCTGACCATCTCTCTCGTGTGCCAAACGCACCTTCTGACGAGCTGCCCATCAATGACAATTTTCCCGATGAGCAACTTCTAGCCATCTCTAAGGAGACATGGTTTGCTGACATAGTAAATTACTTAGTCACAAACCAAACACCACCTAGTTGGTCTAAACAGGATAGATACCGATTCTTGTCTCAAGTTCGGTATTACATGTGGGAAGATCCTTATCTTTTCAAATATTGTAGCGACCAAATCATTAGGAGATGTGTCCCCGACGAGGAGACTAGAAGCATGCTAGCTTTTTGTCATGAGTTCGCTTGCGGTGGACATTTTGGCCCCCGCAAAACTGCCGAGAAAATTCTGCAAAGTGGCTTTTATTGGCCAACTGTGTTTAGAGACGCATTTGAGTATTGCAAAACTTGCACAAGATGTCAAATGATAGGAAGAATTTTCAAACAAAATATGATGCCCCTAAATCCCATTCTAGAAGTAGAACTTTTCGACGTATGGGGCATTGATTTTATAGGACCCTTCCCTAATTCGTTTGGGCACTAATACATCTTGTTGGCCGTAGACTACGTGTCAAAGTGGGTAGAAGCTGTCCCTTGCAAGACAAATGACAACAAAGTTGTTGTCAAATTCTTGAAAGATAATATCATCTCACGCTTTGGAATCCCTCGAGCCATCATTAGCGACAATGGCACACATTTTTGCAATAGAACTTTTGAAGCTCTTATGCGAAAATATGCCATTACTCACAAGTTGTCTACGCCCTACCATCCTCAAACTAGCGGGCAGGTAGAAGTTTCTAATAGGCAAGTCAAGCTGATTTTGGAAAAGACTGTGAATCAGAATAGGAAGGACTGGTCCACCAAACTGGTGGATGCCCTGTGGGCATATAGGACTGCCTTTAAGACGATTCTAGGAATGTCTCCCTATAGACTGGTCTTTGGAAAGGCTTGCCACCTTCCTGTCGAGCTAGAGCACCGGGCCCTTTGGGCAATTAAGCAGCTAAATTTCGATTTAGATAAGGCCGATGAGTTTCGAAAATTACAAATTTCTAAACTAGAGGAGTTAAGGAATGATGCATACGAGAATGCAAAGATTGCGAAGGATAGAGTTAAGGTTTTTCACGATAAATTCATCACGAGAAAAACTTTTGTCCAAGGACAAAAAGTTTTACTCTACAACTCTAGACTTCATCTCTTTCCCGGCAAGTTGAAGTCAAGATGGACAGGACCATTCATTGTTAAAACGGTGTTTCCACACGGAGCCATAGAGATCTACGATCCCAAAAATGGCAATGCATTCAAGGTAAATGGTCAACGTCTTAAAATCTTTTTGGAGTCTGTGCCGGAAGCTAATGCGGCGATGGGTCTTTTTGACCCACTGTATCGGTGATTATATCTTTCTGCTAGTTCATGCATCCATACATTTCATTCATACATTAGGGACAATGCATGAAACAAGTGTGGGGGAAGGGTATGTAATATGTAATATAAAAAAAAATTAAAAATATAAAAAAAAAATTATACAATATATAAAAAAAATGTTATAAAAAGGAAATATTTTGACTTATTTTTTGAAAGAAATCTAAGTTAGTTTTAAGGATTAGGAAAATCATGATTAGGATTTCTAAAAACTTGGTCAAAATAAATAAATTGTTTAAATTTTAGGTATTGGAAGAGAAATTGAATAATTAGTTAGTCTTAATTTTTACCTTAATGAAATGTGCATTCCTAGTACATATCTAGGATTCTAAGACAAAGACCTTGTGCCTCATAAAAAAATAAAAAATAAAAATAAAAAATCACCAATTAAGCTGGATACATGTGCCTCAAGAAGCATAAGTATTCACGCCTAAACGTAGTTCTAAATAAAAAGTCCTTAATTTTGTGGCCTAGTTCATTCGAATTTGAGTCCGCGGGGTGTTTTCTCACCTGGTGCCCTAAAGCCGACCGGTTTGGGAGCCACCGACTTTAAGTTCGCTACATGGGTGGATTAGAAAGCCTAAGAAAACTGAGAAATATTATACATGTATTAACACATCTATTAGTCAATTAGTTAGGTATGAGGGCCTCAAGAAGCCTTGATACTTATACGAAAGAAAATTAGATGAGTTATACATGCCAAAAAAATATATATATATATATATTAACACATCTAATAGTCAATTAGTTAGGTATGAGGGCCTCAAGAAGCCTTGATACTTACACGAAAGAAAATTAGATGATGTTATAAAAATAATAAAGAGGCATGAGAGTCCAAGTTAAGGAATTCCTAGATTCACAAGGGTACGTATGACTTTTGGTAACGAAAAAGACTATACAAACATTCAATTTTAATCCTTACCTAAAATAAAATAACAATTGACTTTATTAGGACTAAGTTTAAAGAATGAATAAAAATGAGGATCCTAAAACTTATAGACTACTTAGTCTCTTCAATAATAATTCAAATATTTTCCTTTTTATGGATTTTGTGGGTGTAATCCGCTGAAAACCCTCACGAGACAACACTCGTCCTCTAGGGTAACCTAGGGGTTTAACGGCTTGTTGCACATGCTAAGTGCAACCGTGATTCCTACGAAAGTAAGTTAGCTAGGTTAGATTTTTCTCTTTCTTTTTGATTTTTACTCGAGGACGAGCAAAAAGATAAGTGTGGGGGGTGTGATAGGTAGTGAAAAATGCATAATTGTCATCATATATACCATCACATTTGCACATTTATTCATATTATAATGCACATTTATTAATATTTCGTTATTTAATGTGTGCAGGCCTCGAATTATTATTTTAATAAGAAATAAAGCTTAAAGAGCCCAAAAGCCCAGATCCAAGCCCATGTTTGAAGCCCAGGTGAAAAAGCGCAATTACAAGAAGTCAAAATGCAAATACAAGGGTTAAAAGTTGCAAATATCAGAGATAAGGGAAGGATAGACTTCTATCCAACCCTAAACACTTGCAGGATGAGGATAAAAGCCCAAGATAAGAAGGAAATTCGTGGAAAGAAGATTTGAAGAAATCTGAATTAAGGGTAACTTGATTACTAAGTTATCTCGAAAATCCAGATTAAAAGGCCAGGATGCATATTCCAGAAGCATGCGCCCAGACGGACGGACCAGGAGAAGCCACGCGCCAAAGCGCGTGGCCTGAATCCACTAAACTGCCGCAGATTTGCGGCAAAAGCCGCAATTCTGCGGCATAGTGGATGAATTTGGATACCAGATTTCGTCTGCGATCTTATCCAGGACTCTATCACCTTCTGCACTATAAATATCCCTGCAGGCGCAACGTACAGGGCATGCAGAGACGTATTAGGGTTTCTTTAGCCATTTTTCTTTAAATTTCAGCAAGTTGTAATCTTTGTTTCAAGCACGGTGTGGAGAAGAAGGAGCTTTGTAATTGGAGTTTACTCTCGAATAAAGGTTACCTTTTTGCCACTTAATTTCTGTCATTTAATTTTGCATTTACTTTGTGATTTCTTGAGTTTGGTTTGATCTGTGATCTCTCGATTCTCTTTATTTTCTCTCTTTCTTTATTCTTCTCATATAAAAAAAAGAAAAGAAAAATAATAAAAAGATGATGAACTAATCTTCCTTTGTGGTTTGCTGAATTCTTAAGCAACCCTAAGCATGTTTGGAGTTGAACAGATTAATAATACTTTTTAGAAACCCTAGGTTTAAAGTAGATTGCTTGAGGACTAAATGGATAATCAGCTTTCTAATCTAGGTTACACTTTTAAATAATTCCTCACCCTTCATATTTAAGAACTTTGACAGCGTAACTTCAAGGTAATGCTTTTCTTCCGCTGTACTTAGATGTTAAGATGAAATCGTGTTGAATGTTCAAAGGTGCGAACTAGTAAGATTCTAAACTCTTTTATTCTTGCTTGCATCTTCGCTAATAAACCTAGGATTAATTTCACATATATTAAGATGATGTTCAATCTCCTTAACGTGCAATAGGGTTGTGGTAGAAGATCAGTAAAAACCACATCTTTTATATCATATATATCTCTCAAATCTAATCTCTCTTTTCTTACTTAAAGCATACAGGGGAATCGGCCGAAAAGCTTGCATCGCATCCTTCCCTGAGGATCACGACCCGCTTGAGCCCTTGCTACAGCGGATTCGCATTGAGATTAAGAAATATGAACTTCTATTTCTATTCTTTAAAAATCTCAATCACCAATGTGTTTCATTGTTCACATTGTGACTGTAAAGGCCATCTTGCTAAGTTTTCATCCGATAGATTAAATATTTTGAATACAAATGTTTGGGTTCGTAATAATACTAATTCTTAAGGACCAAGAGAGAGAGATATCAAAGATCACGCCAATTGTTTTTTATGTACATGTGAACTCTCTTAAAATGTGAGAGAGCTTGGTGCCTTGATGGTGAATGCAATCAAAGCTTGATGGATAAATCAATGAATGCATCACTATCAAGGAGCTTAGGTGGGAGAATCACCTTATTTTGAAGAAATGAAAATTAGTTCAATCGGTATTTTTAATTATCGCTATCCTCCATCTTTTGTTTATGCTTTAAGTGGATAATCTTTAGCGTATCATGATTTACATGTTTTGATTATATGTTTAAACACACATCTTGTTAGAACTTGTGATATATTTGTATAGTTTTTGAAATACACTCTTGATTTTATACCAAACTAGATTCACATCCTTTGTGCCTCATTTTTTTTAGTTATATGCGTATTCCTACTTCGATGATCATTACATTTATATATATACTCTCTTTATAATGCAATTTTTTTGTTTTTGAATCAATTTTAAAATCATCCTTTTCATTTGGTATTTTCAAACTATATTCAAATATTTCCAAATAATTATTTTTGAAAATACCACCCTTTGAAAGCGGTTAGTTAGGTGATCATATCTTATATAATTTCAATTGACTATTCTTTTGACTAGCGCATATAAGTTGGTGATAAAATGAGTTACACACATGATTTTATATGATATTTGATTTTTGTATACTTATTCTTATTTATCTATATATGTATACCTTATATTTCAAGTGGTACTAAATTTACAGTTGACATCATACATATATATTATTGATTGGTTGAGCTTGATTCACAATTATTCATGTACATTTTTTTGCATGTTCTTTAGACAAATTAATCTCTTGCTAGGATTATATCATTTACAATTGATATCATGAATTTTCTTTTCAATTGGCATCATGAATTAGTATCACTTTCTATTGATATCTTTTTAAAGCTTATGCAATTATTTCATTAGTGGTTGAAAAAAGAGAAATTTTTTAAATGAATTTGTTCCTTTTTAAAAATAAGGAGAGAAATTTAAATTGGTTTTTATATCCCTAAATAGTATTAAAATCGTTTTGATTTTAATTGGTGTCGATAAGCTTCATTTGGTATTTTTTACATGTTTTTCAATTTGCGTCAATATAATTTATCCAAAATTTACATTTGATATTTATTTACAATTGGTATTTGTGTTTGTTTACAATTATAGTGAAAAAATTTGGTATTTACAATTGGTATTGTTATAGAAAGTCAAATTTTCATTTGTTCTCAAAATTTATTTCTGATATGTATTGCTTATATGCAAGGGGAGTTAACTTGACGTCTCCTCTATATATAAATTTATGATGAATGTATCGTATAAAGAAGAGGTTGACCTCTCTCTATATTGTACACGTGTGTAGAGCGCTTAACAACTCTATTCACATATTGCATATGATACTTATGTGGGTTAGGGTTTAGTCATTCCTTTTCCATATAATGCATGTATGCCGGAGAGTTAACTTGACGTCTCTTCTCGTCATGAATTTATATCGCATATACCTTAATTGTGTTTTTTTACGATGAAGTGACTGTAGACTGCCTAAAATCACTGAAGACATGTCATTAGATAATAGAGTCCATGTTTCAGACGCGAGGCTAATCAAAACCACTCGTGCAATGCCAAGACGCAGGACTCGAAGCTTGCGCCCCAACATCCCTCCAATATTAAGACGCAGGGCTTGAAGCCTGCGTCTCAACACCACTTTAGTGCTCAGACACAGAGCTTGAAGCTCGTATCTTAGATGTGAAGCTCGAGGCACGTGTCTAATATCACGTCAATAAGGAAACACAGAGTTTGAGGCTCGCGTTTCAACACCACAGCGATGCCCAAACGCAGAGCTCGAGACCCACGTCCAGCATCACCTCAACGGCTAAACGCAGAGCTTAAGCCCGCGTTTCAACTGCAGGAGAGCACTGCGTCTCTGTTATAACTAACACCATTACTGGGTCAAGTACTGCCCATGCAATGAGAGGAGTTAACCCCTATTATGAAAGATTTTTAGGGGACAGTTTTACCCCTGGAACCCCTATAACTAGCTTAGTTTGCTATTGAATAGGGTCAGAATTTTTAGTTGAGGAAGGTTAGCTTTACAAAGAGTTCAACTCTTCTACACCAACTTACTGAGTTCAAGTTTTTGCATAGTCTCTTTAAGATTTCATTGGATAGGAGCTTTGCTACTCTATCTGTGATCCAAGGAGAAGAATTTTGAAGAAGTTTGACGTTCAGATTCACTTTCTACCTCTACATAAAAAACCCAGTCTTAAACAAAGAGAAGATCTGAGCTTGAGTGTCTTCTCTCTCTTATAGTTAGAATATGGGGTTGTTGTAATTTTTTATTAATTCAAGAAAATTTTACAATACATTTTCAACTTTTCTCCCCGTACAAGAGATGTCAACTCTGTTAGGGACTACTTTCATTACTGAAGTGCAACTTGTGACACAAGGTGATGTCAACTTCATCAAAAAAATGGTCGAGTCACTTGTCGTGGAATTCGACCAGGTAAAGTACGAGGAGTTTCTCTCTTCTGGCTCCAAGAGCCCCAGGGTGGCGCGATAATACCGTAGGGTCTCCTCAGAGATACGATCTCAAGTTTCTTCGGAGACTTCCCGAAAGATGGCCTGCGCAAACAGTGCCATTTCTAGTCGTGTCGCCGCAGCCTACGCCAACGTCTCCCACGAGACCCGCGAGGCCAACGTTGTTAAAGGCCAATCTTGTCACGTCCCTCATCTTAACATTCCTCAGCTCCAGGTTACCAGGGGTTCCCAACAACCCGTGAAGCGTAACCGAAATGCTGAACGTCGACAAAGGCGTCACTCACGTCGACAATAGATGCAAGAAGCTGGGAAAACCATATGTCTAGCAGATACAGGACGTGAGGCTCAGGCCCGCTTCTCTTCTGAACTGCATCAGACGCGCGAAGTCTTCGTTTAGATACCAAAACACAGAGCTCAAGAGGCTCGTGTTTTTGAGACTCTACCTCACAGATACGATGTTCAGCAATGCGAGATCCGCGTCTCTTCTCAAAGACACGAGACCCGCGTCTCTACATTAGAATGTGAGACTCATGAAGTCCGTGTTTCTCAAATGTCGCCAAACAAATGCGACAATCATCAACGCGAGGTCCGTGTTTCTTCTTAGCAGAGACACAAAACCCGCGTCTCAAAGCCAAAATGCATGAGTTGCGTTTGTTCTACAGAACATGAACTCTTCGTCTCTGAATCCTGCGCCCCTAAGACCTGCATCTCGGAGTTATGACGCAAGGTTAACATTCACTCTCCAATGGCTAAGATCAGAAGGAAGCTGAAGAGTCATCATCCTCAGAGAATCGAGGCTGGTCTCTTCGATCCCTCTCCGTCGGATCTAAGGGACTACTTGACAAAGAAGAGGAGTGTTCATTAAATCACTCCACAATGCTGCTGTGAATGGCTCATCATAGCGGTGCACTCCGAATGCCACTGCAGCTCGCATGTAAGCAAACAATCGATGTTCAACCGGTTATCGTCTACGTCAGTCTCCCGCTCGGCTAAAAGGCGTCGCTCCCACACGAAGAGAACCTTCTCTGATGCAGAGTTCCCTGAAGTTACTGCAAACATGGTGAGTCCAAGCATTACGCCAAATAGAAATAAGGGAAAACAACCAATAATCAGCTCTGACGAGTCTGACACCGAGCTAGAAGGAGTGTACTGGCATACCCGCACTCGGATTGGTGTAATAGCCCCTGTGGACTACAATGCCCTAACCCCGGGAATTGAAGTAAGCGAGACACACTCTGCCATCACGGAATCACAGGCCTCAAACTCTTTTGTAGAGAAAGAAACCTTCGTGGTGGGGACTCCTGAAGAAATGGCCAGGCGCTTTGAACAGCAAGCCCAGGTCCAGAGGGAGCAACTCGATATGATTCGTGCTCAATAAGAATCTATCGACACCCTCACGTAGATGCTTTCGCAATTGCTTAAGAACAAAAAAAAGAAGCCGAAGGCTAAGACTCCTTCCAAGAAGTCCAAAGGCAAACAAAAGAAAGAGAAAAGCTCATCTTCTGCACGTACCGAGGAGGAGGAGCATCCCAACTCTGAGTCATCCAAGCCTCCATCTGAAGAGTCTAAAAGGATAAGTAAATTGGAGCATCATCTTAAGGCCCTCGTCAATCAGAAAAGCCTCCAAGAAGCAGGAGTGGTCCGACCATACTCGGCTGAGTGGGATCTCGTCTCGTACCCTCCTAAGTTCAAAACTCTGACCTTACAGGCCTTCGATGGTAAAGGGTCACCGAACCAGCACATATACTACTTCAAGTCTCAGACAGAGAATGTAGTATCAAATGATGCCATCCTGACACGTTTGTTCATTGGCACCCTAAAAGGGATTGCTTTTGAATGGTTCATGAAGCTCCCAGAAGGCTTTATTAAGAACTGGAGTGATCTGGAGAAGCTTTTCCTCATCCGCTTCTTTGAAGATGATTCAGAGATTACCATGCCAACTCTCCTGGTAACGAGGCAACGGAAAGGAGAGTCAGATAAAGCATTTGTGGAGAGAGTTCAGAATATGGCACTCTCATGTCCCAGTAGTATGACCCATGCCACTTTGGTGGAAATATGCCGCCACAATTTACAAACCTCACTCCTAGCTCAAATAGGAGTAGCTGAAAGCCGTACCTGAAAGCAGTTGGTCCAGCAAGGCGAGCAGGCAGAGGAGATTGTTGCCAGGGTTAAGGCAAACGAAAAAAGCCCAGACCTGAGAAGTCGACAAAGCGCTTGCCAGAAGCGTCTTTCCAAGCTAAAAGGAAGGACACACTGGCGACAGAGACAAAGTCTCCCTCTAAGCCCCAACAGGCTAGAGGGGATAGCTCTTCAGGCCAGCCACGTGCAAATAAGTAATACTGCATCAATGATGAGCATGCCGATTCGTTGTTCAAGTTACTCAATAAGAGCAACAGACTGAAGCTTTCTGAAGCTAGACGTCCTGAGGAGGCGGGCAAGATTGATAACCCCAATTACTACTTGTACCGTAGGATGCTGGGGCACCCTACCAAAAGTTATTACATCTTCATCGACATCCTCCAAGCTTTAATTGATGCAGAGGTGCTCAAGCTCTGCCCGGAGCAGAAGAAAGTGACAGCTAACATGACGTCGTTTCTATATTTCAGAATACAGCCTCCAACGCCGGCTGGAGTAGTTCCCATCCCAAGAGGGGAACTAAGGGTGGTCAATATAGATCCACACCACCAGCAGGAGAAAGGTCTCGTACCTATTCCTATTCCTCAAGAAGAGATCATGTGGTTTCATCCCGATCTCGTGGAAGGCTAGCAGTGGACTACTATTACCAATAGGAAGTCCAGAGGCAAAGCAAAAACTTCGCCTTGCAATGTGGTGTGTGCTTCCTCTCGGGAGCGGAAACTATGTCGCCTCACCAACTGATTCAGAGGAGGAGACAATCATCCTTACTGTAGAACTGAATACACCGCTCATAACAGGGAATCGCCCGGGTCAGTCGTACTTGATGAAGTATGAAAAAATGGTGGCAAATCCGCCTAAACCCACTTAAAAGCCAACCAAGCAATCCACGAAGCAACCCGTAGAGAAGCAAATGGAGCTTTAGTACGCCAAGGCTCTCCCAAAGGACAAAACTAAGGGATCTTCAGCACCTTACCGCTTTGAGAACCCCTCCATCATGCCAACACCCCGCGATGTGGGATTCTAATGGTGTCCCCCCACGGATTCAAGAGGTGGCCCCTACTATATATGTGGTATGGCACTTTGTTCCGTGTGGTACGTAGTTCCACACACGATGTGCCAAACGCTAGCATGACTGTGCGTATAACGGGAATACAGTATAACAAGAATACTGAGTTTTGGTCAGTAACAATATTTATAATAAAAGCACCGGAGACATCCTCGTCACCCAACACCAGGCGGAGTGAGGATTCTAGAGGTGGCCCCCACAGATTCAAGAGGTGGTCTCCATCACTTTTTGGTGTGATGTGACACTTTGCTTCATGTGACACTTAGTTCCACACATGTTCCTCTAAACTCTGGCATAACTGTGCTAATAACAGGTATACCAGAGTATAGGTATGCTAGCTTATTAACAATATTTAATAGGATATGAGCAATTCTTGTATCACTGAACAGGATAATGGGAAACGAGAGATGTGGGACTTAAGAGGTAGCCCCCACCACACATCAGATATCAATAGCTAACATGTCCAATAACAATATATATCAATGTAGTAACGAGAAACAGTCATGTAACGGGAATACAGAAATATCTATGTAACAATAATTTGTGTAACAGAAATACATGAACAATCAAAGCATATATACATGTGAATCTATGTAACAGGAAGGTCATATCAGTATTAATGATACATGAAATAGTCATATCGTACACTAAGGTGTATTATGTGTACTAGTAATACAAGAACATGAAACAACAGTGTCAGAGTATCCGTGTAACGGTGTCCAATGTAATAGCGTGTTCCTGTATCAGTAGTACATGAACATGAAATAATAGTGTCCCGTATAATAGTATATGTGTAACAGTGATATATGTACATGGAATGACAGTGTCATGTGTAACTAGTGAATACAAGAAATATAATGCCCAGTGTACTGGAATGTCCAATGTACTAGATGATAAAAGTACAAACAATAACAATTCCATGTAACTGTGTTACAATACATGACAATGTCCAGTGTACCAGTGGTTATCCCAGTGTTGTAATAATATCGGAGTGATATACTTAATATGAATAGGTGTCAATCGATATATCAATATTTGTTATAACATTTTCAGTATTATTAATATGATCGTTATCACAGAGTAATTATATTCAATCATCTTTTTTCAAACTCTTCACAACCATTACAAGATATCAATTTATTTATTTAAGATTCCTTTAGTTTATAGTATAATAAGTAATTAATGTGTAGATAATTCATTTATATATTATATTAAAGATAAATTATTATCTTATTGAACATGTTTAAATTTCTATCACGCACATTCTAATTACAGTAATTTATCAATAGTTAAAATTTATTAAATAATATTTACAGTGATTTACTAATAATAATATTAAATAAAGCAATTAGTTTCATTCAACATGATAAAAATATAATTTATAAAGGAAAAACCTCACAAAGTGATCGCAGGAACGCAGCTCGCTTTTCTACGACTGCAACGGCTCGAGAATCGTCCAACTCAGACTCCGGATGCTTCAGATATAATCTGAACATTGAAATCATTAAAAATGAGTTAAATATGTAAATAAAAGATCTAAATTGTAATTATTATAAATAACCAGGGGGTTTTATATAATTTTACCTTTATAATAAATCGGGTTTGGGTTGCTAACAGGTCGGGTCTCCATATTGGGTTCAAACCCATTTGACTTCAACCCATAATTGAATTGGGTTTGCGTTTTGAGTTTATAGGTTAATGGGTAAAAGGGTTAGTGGGTCTTGAATTGGGTTCACACCCATTATGGGTTGTGAACCCATAACTACAGCAACAATTGCTAGGTGCGCAGGCCAGCCAACGGGGCCCGCCGGGGGCCCTAACTGAAAAACACGTAGAGGGGGGTGAATAGGTGTAATTGCTAATTTAACAATCCTTTTAAAATTATGATGGATGAATGATGCAACGATCTCTCAAAACAAGACTAAGAGCCGAATACCCCGTGAAGGGTTCTGAACTCCTTCCTCCTGATTCCCCTTGAATGGGTTAGAGGTGCGCAATGCAACTTTGTTGTATGAGAATTGATCGAACAAAGTATGAATAATATGCAATGATGTAATGCACACAAGATATATCACAAGTATCACAAACTAGAGGCAATAACACAAGGTAAGAAAACAAGATCACAAGCAAGTAATTGAAGGCAATAGAGTGCAAGAAAACTAATTAGCATGATTTCAAGATTTCAAGTTGTAGATTCAAGTGGATTTTAAACTCAAGATTGTTTTGAATTGATTCACCTCCCAAATACTTGACAATTGTTGTGATTGGATTCGTCTTAGACATCTTTATTAAGAACTTCAACAAAATCTCTCCGTTGATTCGACTTGGACTCGCTACTATACTCGCTTGCAGTAGTTGATTTTAATTTCTAATTTGTATCATTTTTACAGATTTAACGACACCGTTTTAAAGCGATCAAATTTTGGCGTCGTTGCTAGGGAGATTTTTGCTTGTTTTCTTTATTAAAGATAGAAACTAATTTTTTCTCAGGTATAACAAGAGCAAGGGAGCTAAACCGGAGAAGCAAAAGTAAGGACCTAAAAGTTTTTGATATTCGTAAATCCGGTAAGATCTTTCCTCTTTTGGTAATCTTTCTTTTCTGATCATTAATTAAAAATAAATAAATAAAAATAAAAATGACATCTCCAGAATAGAGACTGATTCTTAGGACATGCATCATTTAGTTTGCATTTAAAAAATTATTGTGTTGTGTTCTGCAAGTTGGCGATTGCATATATATACATATATATACACACACACATTGTTGCTATCTTCTGCAGGGTTGCTACAGCGCTAAAAAAAATCTAATTCATGTATTTAGTTGAAGACTCACAATTTGAGTTGTTGCATATAACTTGTTGCATTTTATTTATGTTCATATTTTAACACATCTTAAGGGCACAACTCATAAACAACATAAGGTGGGGATCTCATCACCTTTACTTGGCCTAAAAAATCACCAACTTCATTTGCAATGACCTAAACCTTTTAAATAAGATTCACTAGATGTTAGCCCCTAAGGACTTTCGAGCTCAATTAGGTAGACTCATTGTAGGATAACTCCGGTGAACACTTTCCAACTCAAGAGAAAGGACTTTCTTGTCTAGAATGGGTGACTTAGTCATTGCAGCGGTACATGACCTGGAGGAAGGAACGAGGAGCTTCCTTGTCCAGAAAGGGTGATCGAAACTAGTAAGTATCCAGCCAAAAGGAATAACCAAGTCGCTTGTTTGACGGGTTTAATCGGTAAGCCTACAATCAGACCAAACCAGTTAGGAGTTGTCTAGTTGTGTCTAGGATTAACCTTAATTCTTAGGAATTCATTGTTGATTGCTATTTTTTTAAAAAAATCACTTGATGTATGCTAGATAGGTCTCAAAATCCTGATTTGATTCCTTTCAGTTCTGAACCAGAGAGAATCCTTAGATCTAGAACACCACCCATTACCATGGCTGAAGAAACTGCTAAGCCAATGAAGAAGTACTTTACTCCTTCCACATATACCACAGCTTCTTGCATTCGTATCCCCAATACGAATGCAAATCACTACGAAATTAAGTCCAGTGTAATCCAACTTCTTCCATCATTTTATGGACTGAACAATGAGAATCCCTATAAATACTTAGATGAATTCTTAGGGTATGTTTCACCGTAAAGATCCAAAAATTTTCTAACGACGCATTTAGGCTCACCCTTTTTCCCTTTTCTCTAAAAGACAAAGCTAAACATTAGCTTGAGACTCTAAATGTGACCGTTCAAGCTTGGAATCAAATGCAAGAAGAATTTCACAAGAAATATTACCCAATAGGTCGAACAAATCAGATGTGTAGACCTATCACCAGTTTTTCTCAAAATCCTGATGAGCTATTTCATGAGACCTGAGAGAGACTTAAGTACCTCTTAAGAAAGTGCCCCCACTATGCTATACCCAAATGACAATTAGTGCAATGTTTATATGATAGTTTATTTGAACCACACCGCCAAATGGTAGATGCATCGTGCGGTGGCACATTCATGACTAAAAATGAGGATGAAGCATGAGAACTTTTTGATACCCTGGCGACAATTCCATGCATCATGCTTCTGTTTCTCAATTTGACAGGTCAACCCCACGATCATGCAAAAGAAAAGTGGTGTTTACGAGTCGGGACGCTCAGTAGACATCCATAGTAAAGTGGACCTGTTGACCCAAAAATTGGATCAAATTCTTTCCATAGGACGAGGTCAAGTCTCAATCTTAGGGGCCAACGTCTAGTGAATTTTATTTAAAAGTTTAGACCAATACAAATGAAGTTGGTGATATTTTGAGCCAAGAAAAGGTGATGAGATCCCCACATTATGTTGTTTATATATTGTGCCCTTAAGATGTGTTAAAATATGAACACAAATAAAATGCAACAAGTCATATGCAACAACTCAAATTGTGAGTCCTTAACTAAATGCATGAATTAAATTTTTTTAGCATTGTGCAACCTTGCAGAAGATAGCAACAATATATGTACATAAAGATAGACTTGTGTCCTTCCAAAAGGATTTGAGCCCAAATCCTTCCAACTCAAATACAACCCTCTGACATTCGAATACAAGATCCACTACCAAAAATCAAGTGTTTTAAATACTTTTTGCCCATCAAACGACGCAAAATGGACGTCCGAAAGTAGTGAGTTGGTTAGATCTATGTCTTTAGACATACAAATTCTCAATCCAGCCATTTTATTATGATCTAAACATTTAAAAATCCCTACAAACCAATTTTTGTTATGTTTCAAATGTTCTACACCGTTAAACTAACCAACTCACTATTTAGGCCGTCCGTTTTTCTCCTACTTGATGTATGAGCAAAAAATATTCAAAACACTTGATTTTTGGTTTATAGATACTTGAAATAATATAGATCAACTTCAACGGAGTGGATCTTGTATTCGAATGTCGGATGTTGGTATTTGAGTGGGAAGAAATTCGGCCTCAAATCCTCTTGGAAGGATACAAGTCTATCTTCATATATATATATATATATATATATATATATATATATATATATATATATATATATATATATATATATTTTTTTTTTTGTGCAATCGCCAACCTACAGGAACACAACACAATAATTTTCAAAATACAAACTAAATGATGTATGTCCTAAGAATCAGTCTCTATTCTTGAGATGTCATTTTTATTTTTATATCTTTTTTTAATTAATGATCAAAAAAAAGATTAACAAAAGAGGAAATCTAATCGGATTTACGAATATCAAAAACTTTTAGATCCTTACTTTTGCTCCTCCTGTTTAGCTCCCTTGCTCCTGTTATACCTGAGAAAAAATATTAGTTTCTATCTTTAACAAAGAAAGCAAGCAAAAATCTCCCCGACAACGGCGCCAAAATTTCATCGCTTTAAAACAGAGTCGTTAAATCTATAAAAACGATACAAATTAGAAATTAAAACCTACTATAAGTGAATATAGTAGCGAGTCCAAGTCGAATCCACGGAGCGATTTTGTTGAAATTCTTAATAAACATGTCTAAAACTAATCCAATCACAGCAATTGTCAAGTATTTGGGAGGTGAATCAATTCAAAACAATCTTGAGTTTAGAATCCACTTGAATCTATGGCTTAAAATCTTGAAATCATACTAATTAGCTTCCTCACCTAGGCATACCCTATCTACTGCAATATTTTATAAATATCAATAGTCATAGCATATCTCGGGTATTGGTGAAATAAAATCAATGATGAAAATATCTTCTAGGCATAAGTTATCTCGGATTTAACTCATAGGCATAACCTATCTCAGATTCAATTAATCAAAAACATTGAAAAGATGTAACATAAATCCAGTCATCTAAAAATAAATAAATTAAAACAGCCAATGAATTCAAGCTTCATCACCCAAGAAGAATTTTTACTCACATATAATTTTATGCTATATTAATAAATGAATCAATAATTTTCATTGCAATTAATATTCAGTACAAGCTTTTAAATAGCACACCAAAGAGAGAGATAAAGAAAGGAAGAAGTAAAAGACTTCTCTCTTCTCTCGATCTGAACCTTGCCGTGAGTTCTGATGCTCTGTTGCAGGTTCTGATGTAGGTTCTGATGCAAGCAAAGAGGGCTCTGATGCAGGTTCAGATGCAAGCAAAGAGGGCTCTAATGCAGGTTTTGTTGCTCTCTGTTTTTCTCTGTTTCTAGACTGGTTCTGAATTTCCAGTCGCCTCCTTTTCTCTTCTGATTCTGCAGCCTCTTCCCTTATTCTGATGCATTGATTTCCTCCTTTCTTCCCTTTGATGCTCCCTTTTATGCCTCTCTGCCCCCTTATATATATGCAGTCGATAGATTTTTGAAGTTTTCGGTTGGGGTTTCTATCTTATCTCTTCAGTATTTCAAATCTTCACAAACTCTTTCTTATCTCCTTGCTTTATCCGTACCCGCTGGTTTGTATTGCATCAGTTCAGACTTGGATTTTTGGGATTTCAATTTTGTTGCTATCTTCAATTCATGTCCAGGTAACAATTGAATTTAAATTCAATTTCATCGCCAATGATAAAAAAATCCTTTCAATCTCTTGTGGAGCTTTCAGATCTGAGATTTGAATCTTGAATTGACTTTGCTTCTGGAACGGATTGGGATTTTGATTTTGAGCTTTTGCTGACTTATTGAAAGGAGGGCCTGAAGCCAATCTCCTACAAGTCATAAAATTGTAAAATTACTGCCTCTTTCGCACAATATAATTTATAAAAATCATTTAATACGAGTGTCGAGTAGTAGAAAATCTGGACTTATCAGTAGATTGCAGCCAGTGTTTTAAATATCGGATATCGGCGATATACCGGTCGGCAAAATTATGTACCGGATACCGGATACCGGGTGGTATCTCGCGATATGGTACTAAATACCGGTTGATATATCAATAGTAAATACATATAAGACATTATTAAAAGAAATAAGTTATTATCCAAACATCATATAAAAACATCATTGAAATACCATAATGAACATAGAATAAAATAAAACAATCTCTCAAGTAAAAAATAATAATTATTATCCAAATAAGTAACTATAAGGGCCGATATATCGGATATTTCATCTCGGATATCGGCCGATATATCGGCCACGTGGCGATATATCGGCCAATATCGGTTCAAAACGATATCCGATAAATTTTTGCACTTATCGTATCGTTTTGTATAAAATACCGATATCTCGGCCGATATACCGGTATATCGGCCGATATTTAAAACAATGATTGCAGCCACAGAAGGTGATAGTATAGTGTATTGTTGTTCCGACTAATATTTTCTTCTTTTAAAAAGAAAGGGATTGTGAGTACCACCTGTAGATCAAGCAGACTATGTGAAGGGTCTTGAATTTAGTGATAAAACTTGTCTAATTCATTTAAAATTGAGCTTTTCACCTTAATGAATATATTCTTAAGGTTATTAGATTAATTGAAATTTATATAGATTAGATGCACTCATCTGTTGTAGTCGAGATAGCATATTTCAGGTTACCACAGAGGTGCTAAAAGAAAAGTTAAACAAAAAGAACTTCAAAAGACTTATGGAAGCAAAGAATTATTTACAAACAGGGATATTGCATCTGCAAAATTATTTTGATAATGACAAGTTATGATAGCAGATATATACTGACCCAATCCGGCGGTAACTTGAGGGCATTGGTGGTTTGATCAGGTGGACCTTCAGATTTCTGGAATTCATATATACTTATGAGTTATAACATTGGTCACAAAAGATAAGATAGCATGAGGTGATAAGGTATAGCCTATCCTTTAAAGATAGAAGCAAAAGAAATTTTTTGTGGGCAAACATAAATGTCTCAGAAGAATATGAAATGCAGATGGAACTAACATTCTCACTTGTTATAGATCCACCATCTGCCTCATGTTTAAGGATACCCCTTGCTTTGAGCTTCTGCTTCAGATACTCTGGCAATTCCTTGCGGGAAACCTTTTGTTCTGACTCCTTTTCAAGTGTGGGACTTGCTTCCAGAGTTTCGTCTTTAGGCTTTTCTGTGACAGATCAGAAGTTAGTCAGCTTCTTCCAGAAAGACCTAGAAGCCATTTCAGAGTATGAAGGCAACCAATCTTACTGGACTGGACATTTGTGGGTCTTGCAGAATAATAAGCTCCACCACCTGGCACACCGTAGCCGTTACCAATTTCTACATTTCCTGATATGACAATAAAAAGTTAGTTGAGAAGATCAACTCATAAGAACATGAATAACATTCCTACAAGCATTGCTTCTCAGACACACTTAACAATGATAATTCAAAACAAAATAACTGTTGTGATACTAATCCATTCTATTATGAAAAAGAATCGAGTATCATATAAGAAAGGTTTTACTATAACTGTAAGATTATATAAGCATCAGTTTTTTAGAAATTCTGCTGATATGGTCCTCCTATCATACAATGAGGGAGGAGAAACAAGGTAAGATTACACAAGGAATCATAAGATCAACTGTGAATAAGAAGAAAACTTCAATATTAATGTGAGGCGGCCTGGTCGCCTAAATCCCTGTACAAAATCAATGCTTCATCATTGGTATCATAACAATATCATAATCTGAAATTGCAAATATTCAGCTTATCTGCACTTTCCATGATTCAACAGCAAGAGTCAATGAGAATTTTTTTGGAAGGCCAAGGAGTCTTTAGGAAATTAACAGGATTTAAAATACAATAGTTGTCTCTCTTTCCAGCTAAACTTGCAATTCCGAATGAAAAAGACAAACAGAATCATTAATAAAGCATCATCAAGACTACTGCGTATTGAAAAGAATTGTACAAGATTAGGAGGCAGCCGATTGCCGACTTAGGTATGCCCAGCTTTCAAACGCCTGTACACAACAAATAGAATAGTCTGCTATTGCTGTTATTGAACTTCTCAGATTTATTTTCGAAAAACAACCCAATTTATACAATCACAAACAAGCACAACCCCAGTCATACTTTACGAGAACAAGTCTAGGAAAGGCATTCTAAATCAACAAAGAGAGAACATTTAATCCTTTTTCACACTCATAGTTTAAGTTTACTACAGCCTATGAAGGATGGACATGGGTACAACACAGTACGGAAATGGCAATGTGGCTAATTTTAAAAAGGTAGGACACAGGTACAGTGTGGATGCAGCAAAACTATTTGCGCGCACACGCGCACAAGATGTGCCTATATATATATATATATATATATATATATATATATATATATATATATATATATATATATATATATATATATACAACACACACACACACACACACACACACACACACACACACATACACACACACACACACACACACACACACATATATATATATATATATATGTACACACACACACACACATATATATATATATGCGCGCGCGCGCACACACACACACACACACACACACACACACATATATATGCCCACACGCGCGCACACAAAAGATGCGCCAACATGAATATGGGATAAAAATATGAACATGATATGGTGTGAAGATATATCTTGTGATGGCAATAATAAAATTATACTGTGTACATTAATATTCATAATCCATAGCATGAATCCGTAAGGCTACAACAGTTTAAAGAAAACAATATCTCGAACATTCTAAAATATTTGTCAAGATGTCTAAATCAATAATTACAGTGACAATCGTATTCTTCATTAAGAACCCCATACTAAAAACTAGACAAATTAAATAAATGCAACACATTGATGAGTAATAGAAATGTAAACACGTCATTCAAATTTTAAATTGATTTTTAAATTTCAAGTCTTTAACACATCAATAATGAACACATTAAGGCTACTTTGCAAATATTGGGATATGTCAAATGGGTTATCCAACACGTACCAACCAAGTATCAGAGCGTCCAAGTATTGGATAAGCATCTAACACAGGTACCTCTCCTTCGCTGAAGTGTTTGTGCTATATGGGACACAAAACTCCCCCCTCGTATCCCACTCTTCCAATGTAGAGATAGAGAGAAGATGGTACACCCCAAACTATGGGTGCTCTCTTATTTATATAGCATAGAATAAATGCATGGAGTAGAATAGGAACATTACATATTACAGAAAATACCCTTATATTAGTATTATGTAACCCCTCAAGCTATATATGAAATCATGCCTAACATGCTACATAGAATAGAAAAACTTTCGTACAAAACTTTAGTACATATATCACCAAGATAACAACTAAAGGGAACAAAATAAGTAAAGATCCAATGTTGCATCACCAATCTCTAATAAACTGACAGTCAACCTTAATATGTTTTGTCACTCATGAAAGACAAGTTTATAGACAAATGCATATAGGTGCCTAATTATCATAAAGTATCGCCATTAGTTTGTTGCAGACGACACTCATCTTACGAGAAAAGACTGAATCCACATCACCCCACAAGAAGTGTGGTCATTTAATCGTACTCTGGTTTAGCGGTAATTTTGAGCAAAAATACTTTGCTTCTTAGTACGCCACATCACTAAAATTCCTCCACCAAAGGTATAACAACCACTAAGAAAGCACCAGTAAAAGAGGATCTCCGGCCCAATCAACATCATAATTACCCACAATATCTAAGTGAGAGGAAGGTAAAAATACAATTTTTTATCGGGAACACTCTTAAAATAATGAAAGACACAACAAACAACAACCTAATACAGCTCACAAGAATCTTGCACATGCCAATTTAACACTCTAACAACAAAGGTAATATGACTCGAGTCAAGTAAATCATCTTACCAATCAATCACCAGTATCACCACCAGGATCAATAAGAAGCTCCCCGTTAAAATCAATACTAGGATATATAGGAGTGTCAATAGGTTTAGAACCTAATATAAACATTTCTTCCAACAAATTAGTAAGATACTTCCATTGAAACATACAAAGGTTTTTCTTGGGCCTAAACACATTTATCAGTGTGTCTTAGCCCTTTGATACTATGTAGATATTTGAGAGAAGACACTACACCTCAAACTGAGGATGTCCCTCTTATTCATATAGCATAAAATAAGCATGGTTCAAAGTCGCGGTCTCGGCCGCCGACTCGGCGGGCACTGAGACGGATCGGTCGCGGCGACTCGGATCGATCTCGGGCGATACGCGCAAAATGCTACATAGGAAGCTCAAAAAATTCTGAAAAAATCATGACAAATCGTAAAAAAATATATTCATCAAAATTCATGTATCACATGTTAAAAAATAAATTTGTTTTAAGGGGGTAATTAGGGAAATATCATAATTTTAGGGTAGTTTAAAATATGAAAAAAATTAAGGGACAAAAATGAAAAAAAAATTCAAAAGAAAAAAAGCAAAAAAAAGGGTAAAGTCGCCCGATCTCTCTCTCCCCCCCTCACCCGATCTCTCTCTCTCTCTCACTCACTCTCCCTCACCCGATCTCTTTCTTTCTTTCTCGTCTCGCTCTCACTCTCTCTCTCTCTC